>CM050170.1:185804571-185919571 GCA_027410445.1 Discoglossus pictus | reverse complement strand
TTTTATATTCTGAGACCACACTTAGCTATTTTTATCAATAATGGTTCTAGACATAGAATGAACAACAGGGGAGACAGGGGATACACCTGCCTCATCCCATTTCTAATTGAAAACGACTCTGTTTTGAAGTTAATGCCACAAATCTTTGTGCTAGAGATACGGTATAGTACATTAATTGCTTTTCGAGCAAAATCTCCAACACCGTACCTTTCCAAAGCCATTTTCAGAAAGTCCAGGCTGACCCTGTCAAAAGCTCTCTCAACATCTATTGACAGGGCCAGACTGGGGCCTCCATTCTTGAAGTCTAATGATAGAATATCCAAAAGATTTCTGACATTGTCTACCCCCTGATCTGGGTGAATCAATTTTGGAATGATAGCAAGAAGCTGGTTAGTCAAGATTTGCGAGTAAACTTTTAAGTTGTAATTTATTAATGAGATGTGCCTGTAGCTTTTCTTCTCCTAAGGGTCTTTACCTTCTTTTAGGATGTTAATGATCTTTGCTTCAGTTAGTTCTGGCAATATATTTCAACTATTTTTGATCTCATTAAATATATTTTCCATTGGCGGTATCAAAAATTCAGAAAATGTTTGGTAGAATAACTTATCCAGGCCGTCCACCCGTGGTGATTTATTACTTTTACTTTCTTTTATAACAATATCTCTTTCACTTCTTGTAATGTGTTCAATTAGCTTAACTAAATCAGCTTCTGAGATTTTGGGGAGATTAACTTCATTTAGAAAACATTCTATTTCCTTTGTATCCGGTTTTTGGAAATCCTTTTGTTCTTCTATACTATATAATTTGTAATATTGGAAAAAAGCATGGACTATTTCTCCTCGGTGGGTATATAAGATGTTTTCATCCACCTTAATCCGCTGGATGGAATTCTCTCCTTTTTTACTTTATTGGCTAGATATTTCCCAGTTTTCCCTCCCAAATTATGTGTCTCTTGAAATTTCCATACTAAACTATCTAATTTTAACTGGTGGATCATTTTTATTTGAAGGTTAGTCTCATAAATTTTTAGGCGAGACTTTATTCATCATCTGGTATCTTTCTAGCTCTATATATAAGCTTCTAAGTGATTTAACTTTTAATTTTTTTAAATGTATTTCCTTGGAAATCAATATACCTCTTAAATAAGTTTCCATAGAGCACCATAACTTAGAAGGGGAGGGTACTGAGTTTGTATTAATTTCTAAGAATTCCTTTATGTTATTTTTAATTTCCATTATCTGAGTTTTATTTTTTAGTAGTAGAGGTTCCGCTCTCCAATTTCTAATTCTTTGAGGTTTCACCCCTAATTTTATTTCTAAGAGTGTGGGAGAGTGGTCCAAAACTACACTAGTCACAATATGTATTTTTAATGGGTCATTCAAAACGGAGAGATACCCCAGAAAATAAATCAATCCTCGAGTATACATTATATTTCTTAGAATGATATGTAAAGTCAATCCTTTCAGGGTTAATGGTTCTCCATATGTCGTACATGTCCAGTTCCATTAATACTTTTTTAATCCTAACGGAGCTATATATACAGTAACTGATTTAAATCGCTTTCTTTTTGAGGCACATGGATCTATCTCTTTCTGGCTCTAGTATAAAATTTTAAAAAAATTACCACATATTGTTTTACCTTTTTTAAATTTATGTACTAATTTTAATAAACTTTTAATGATTTTTTTCTTGTTTGCTATTTGGGGCATACAAGTTTACTATAGTATATGGTATATTATTTAGCAAGCCAACCCAAACAACATATCCGCCAGCTTTGTCTATTTTTGTGAAATCTTAATTAACTGTAAGATTTCTACTAAACAAGATTGATACTCCCCTGGCCTTGCTGTTGTATGTTGAGTCAATTCTATTTACAAACTTCTTATTCAACAAATATGTATACTTTTTTTTTTTTAGGTGCATTTCTTGTAGACATAGGACTTCTGCCCCAAGTTTGATATATTCAGCGAATGCCATTTTCCTTTTAATATGGGAATTCATCCCATTAATATTGTAAGATACATTAATCAGATGACATTAAAAATTGTATTAATTCTCTTGTTTAACTGCTTAATTTCTACCAACCATATAATTACATCTTCAGACGGTATCCTCCTCAACTTCCTTTCACATTCATTCATCATACATGGGACTACTTATAGCTTCATTTTAGTCTCTCTATAGGGCAGTTACTCCAATGTTTAGAAATGGCGGGCGTAAGAGGGATGGAGTCCCCATCAAAAATGTATGTATCAAGCTCCATGAATATTCGACAGAAATACATCATAGATTTTATATTTCACACAGTGTCCAACAATAATACCCTCACTCCCCTGCTCTCTCATACCATATCTAAGCTTATGTGTATACAAGTATAGTGCATATTTAAAATTCTTGAACAAGAAAACTCTATTGTTATTGAATCTATACAATTCTACGTGTATAACACTAAATATTATTTTTTATATATTTGCCCCTTCTCAATAGCTGCTTTTTCAATCTTTCTTATGAAGAAGAATTTGTGAGATATAATAAATTCTATTTGTAATTATCTATTAATATAAATGTGACGCTCTACTAGTGATCTATCCTCCAGTATAATTTCTCCTCAGTGAAATATAAAATTGATAAACAAATATTGTTAAAAGATTGTGTGTATCTGTCTTAGTTTCTGTGCAGGTAATTGTCCTAATACTATAAATGTACTTGTTTCTTAGTGCTTATTGTCTCTATAGTTACTCTAATTATGTGTTATAGCTTCCTCTAAATATAAAATTGTAGAACCTACTGAAATCTATTAATGAGTTACCCATCGTTAATGTGAATATAGTCATTTTTACATCACCAATCTTCCAGTGTGATTTCTCTCTGTGGCATAGCGGGTGAAGGAAACTTTTAATTATTGTGTTAATTTATATCTTACTTCAGTGCCAGAAGGAAGGTTCTAAGTTCTTAGTGTTATCTCATGTCTCAAACTAATATAACTATGTATTATAGGTTGCTATCAAATCCTAAAAATTTAACCTGAGTCCAAGCTTCTATATCTCTAAAGAGGGAGAAAGGGATTAGAGGACAGTATCTACAGAGGGAAAATAACTACTAAAAATATACAAATTTCTTAGCCAATGTCCCTGAATCTAATTAGACCTCCCCTCATATTCTATGTCTCATGAGGAATTGGAGGAAAGAAAGAAGGGGGAAAGTAGAAAGAGGAGGTCTAACGCTTTCTGAACTTCTTTTCTCTTCCCCTCTCCCCACTCCATCCCCTCCCTTGTTGGAATTGTAGAGTTTTCAATATCGATCTTCCAAGTTAAGACAGTTCATTCCTTCTTTCACCGATGCAATCTTATACAAATTCAAGCCTTTCTTTATTGAAATTCCAGTGGGAAATAGCCATTTGTAGAACAAGCCTTCCTTTCTCCGGGCTGCAGTTATATTTACTTTTTCTCTATGTTTATTCAACGTTGGGATATCTGAGAAGATGTGCACCCCTTCATACAGGGATTTCAAAACCTTTTCTCTATAACTTGCCTGTGTTCTCTTCTTTAAAATGATAACAAATGTATCTTTACAATTACATCTCTTGGTTGTCTATTCACTCACTGTGAGGGTATAGGGATTCTGTGTTGTGTCTCGAATGTATGTGTGACTTTTGCAAAGTCGCGTAAATTGTTCCTCCTGGCTCTATCCTCTACATTTGAGATCTTGTTTGTCAAGTCCTGTATCTTTTCTTCTAGCATTTTATTTTGATTCTGTAATGCCTCGTAATCGGTTGACATCTTCTATTTTTGCTACTATCTGTACAATTCTGCCTTTACAGTCATTGTCTACTATTTGTTCTCTCATCTGTCAAAGTTTGTCTGGAATTCCAGCAATAATATTTTCATCTTGTGTACCGTCAGTGTTTCTTCATCTAGAATTATTTATCTGCTCTCAATACTTTCATCCATACTTCCCATACTTTGATTAGGAGTCAGATCTGACTAAGGACTCGTTAGTTGTGCTTTCCTTCATTTTTTCCTTTACCTTTGGAGAGAACAAAGGTATTGATTTTTTTTGGGGGGGGGGGTTTATCTTTACTTTTTGTTCTACCCAGCATTTTAAATCATTCACTCTTTCCTTTAAAGCAAATATACCCTAATTGATGCTTAAAAGGTTCAAGTGATATATCTTCTGAAAGGATTTTCTTAATAGATGACAAGTCTTATATTTCAGCCAATAGAGCGGGGTAGATTTATCTGTTATAATTCCAGTAGCATGATATATTTTATACAGAAATTCTGCAGTATAAATGATATCTTCTTATCCTATAATTTCCAGCATCATTCAAATTATCCTCTCCTCCAATGGTCAATGACGCAGAAAGGGGATGGAGGTACAAATCTTTACCCAGCTGTCAGCTATGCTGGCTTCCTGATGGTTCCTTTTTAAAGTATATTGTCACCCATGTGAACTGCATAGAGGTGCTGATTAATATATTGTCTTTGTTGTACCTCAGACTTTTAAGTGTCTTTTACCTATATATATATCCAGAGGAAAAGGAAATGAAAATAGCTAGGTAATCTAGCAAACTAGCAATAACTTATTGTCTTAGCATTTCAGTATCATTCAGGTTGTCCTCTCCTCCCAGGGTCAATGACCTAAATAGGACATGGAGGTCCAAATATTTACCTAGCTGTTTGTCAGCTATGCTGACTTCCTGATGGTCCCTTTTTAAAGTATATAGTCACCCACGAAACTTGCAGAGGTGCTAATTAATATATTGTATTTGTTGTACCTCCAAGTTTTAAGGATCTTTTGCATATATATGTTCTCAAGTATTATTGCACCAAATTTGCTGCGGATGTCCAGATTTCCAAAAAGTATATTTGTGGCAAGAATCTATCTAGCAGAGTCATGGTCAGTTTTGCACATCATAGTGCGATTTATAATCTCCCAACAGTATACTATACTAGCTCCAGTCACTGACCTTAGGAGTCTTCAATAATAATGCCTCTCCTTGACAAAACGTTGCTTCAATGCTCCACTCCAGCAGAAGCCAGCCCGACAATTCCCAACACAGCCTTTACCTCTCACGTTGCTTCTCTGTGTTGCGTTTACCATGCCAGCTCCTCCCAGCAGTCTCTCAGGGTGTGTAGCTGGCACCTCCCATGCTCCACATTGTTCACCAGAGACTACCAGCAGATCAGCGCATCTAATATCGGATACAATGCGAGGGCAGGGAAGACATGGAAGCCGTAGGCGAGTAGGCAAGGTATACAGGTGTCCAAGATCTGACCCATTGAGCCATATGCTACAGAGCTTGAGTCACACAAACACTTCGCTAAGGAGGGGGAGACGCCCACTCCATCCGCCCGCAGCCGCTAACTTCGGCCACTATTCCATTTCCGGGAGATAAGGAAATTGACATCTACAATGTAAATATTCTTGCAATATTGTTGCATTGTATAAGTAAATACTTCTGTTATGTTTTAGATAGGTTGGGTGAATGTTAGTGTGATCATAAAGAGATAACAATGAGAGACCATTTTGATAAAAAAAATCTTTGCTATCAGTTAAAATGACAATAGTATTCCTGTCTTAAAATGCAGAAGATTTAAATACCCCTTTAAGAGGGAATCTGCATTCCTGGAATGTGCTAGACATAAGGTAGATGTGGCCTGTTTCCAGGAAACTCACTGGGAAACAGGTCATATCCCAAGTATGAATAGTAAGAAACATGGAGAACACATCAACTCAACTTTCTCAAATCTAGAGGAGTATCTATATTGTGCAATAGGAATTTGGATATTATAGAGGAATGCAAAATAATTGATACAGAAGGAAGATACATAATTTGGTCAGGCAAAATAAATAAATACTACATGATTGCAAATATTTACGCCCACAATAAAAACCTAATTGGCTTTTTAACGAAAATTATGAAAATGATTGAAGTGAAAAAGGGGAATATAGTTATGTGTGGAGATTGCAACCCAATGCTGGACCTTTATATGGATAGGTCTTCTGTTAGAAGTACAATTCCCGATTCAAAATTGATAGAATTGGCGAGGACATTTAGAGATTTAGTATTGCAGTATGATCTCTACGATATATGAAGGACCATAAAACCTCTGGAGAGAGATTATATGTTTTTCTCTAAGCGACAATTAACATAGTAGAATAGACAATTTTTTGGTTAGTAACCAGATCTTTCCTATGGTATATAAAATAAAACTGAATGAGATGACTTGGTCTGCTCACGCTTTCATTGTGTCAGAACTGAAATATCCATTGGCCAAAATGTTCGACGAGATTAAAGAACAAGGCTACATTCCCCAAGAAAATGTCAGTTAAAATTCTTAATATTTTGTAAACTGATAAAGATCCGGATAACTTTAAAAGCTACAGACCCATTTCACTAATTAATGTAGATATAAAATGATATGCTGGGATTCTAGCGAGTAGACTAAGCAAATACATTCTAAATCTGATAAAAAAAAGAAGATCAGACAGGCTTCATTAAAGAGAGACAGGGCCCTGACAATATCAGGAAGATCATAGATATGTCATGATCTAAAAAATAATATCCCTTCACTCACCCTGTCATTGGACGCTGAAAAAGCGTTCGACAGGGTGAGCTAGGATTTCATAGACGAAGTACTAGATACATTTGGATTAGGACAGTTTGGTGCAAAAGCGATTAAAGCTTTATACAGAAATTCCACTGCCAATATTAGTGGAATGGGAGTAGAAACGGAAAAATGAATTCTGGGAAATGGGACTAGACAGGGATGTCCGCTCTCCCCCTTAATCTTTATAATGGTTATGGAGCCAATGGCAGAATTAATCCGATCATCTATGGAAATAAAAGATAGTTAATATAGGTAGTGAAACTTATAAAATCTCAATGTTCGCGGACGACATAATTTTAACGTTAACGGGTCCAGCTAAGTCGATTTTGGAGTTGAAACGGATATTAGAGTAATATAGCCATGTGTCATATTTTAAGGTTAATATATATATATAAATCAAATATAATTAACAATAATATAAACCGAGATCAGAATGAGAAGTTACAACAACTTCACTGTTTGACTTGGCAATGTAAAAATATTACACATTTGGGTATAGAACTGTTATAATATTGGATATATTCTAAAAAAAACAAAAAACAACTTAGACAAAATATATATACAAATTAGAAATGTATAGCAGGAATGGAATCATGTATATTTCTCTATGCTAGGGAAAACATCAGCCATAAATACAGTGTCTTGAAAAAGTATTCAACCCTCTTGGCATTTTTTGTGTTTTGCTGCCTCACAACCTGGAATGAACATTGATTGTTTAAGAATTTGCATTATTTAATTTACAGAACATGCCCACAACTTTGAAGATGTTTTTTTTTTTTTTTTATTGTGAAGCAAAAGACAAATAGGACAAAACAGAAAAAGTCAATGTGCATAACTATTCACCCCCCTAAAGACAATACTTTGTACAGATACCTTTTGCGGCAATCACAGCTCCAAGTCGCTTTGGATAAGTCTCTATGAGCTTGCCACATCTTACCACTGGGATTTTTGCCCATTCCTCCTTGCAAAACTGTTCCAGCTTCTTCAAGTTGGATGGTTTGCGCTTGTGAACTGCAATCTTTAAGTCTGACCACAGATTTTCTATTGGATTGAGGTCTGGGCTTTGACTAGGCCATTCCAACACATTTACATGTTTCCCCTTAAACCACTCAAGTGTTGCTTTAGCAGTGTGTTTGGGGCCATTGTCCTGCTGGAAGTTAACCTCCGTCCTAGCCTCAAATCAAACACAGAGTGGTACAGGTTTTGCTCAAGAATATCCCTGTGTTTAGCACCATCAATCTTTCCCTCAACTCTGACCAGTTTCCCAGTCCCCACTGCTGAAAAACTTCCCACAGCATGATGCTGCCACCACTATGTTTCACTCTGGGGATGGTGTTTTTTGCGTGATGTGATATGTTGGGTTTGCGCCAGACATAGCGTTTTCTTTGATGGTCGAAAAGTTCCATTTCAGTCTCATCAGACCAGAGCACCTTCCTCCATACATTTTGGGAGTCTCCCACGTGCCTTTTTGCAAACTCAAAAACGTGCCATTTGTTTTTTTGCTGAAAGTAATGGCTTTCTTCTGGCCACTCTGCCATAAGGCCCAACTCTATGGAGCGTACAGCTTATTGTCGCCCTATGTACAGATACTCCAGTCTCTGCTGTGGAACTCTGCAGCTCCTCCAGGGTTACCTTAGGTCTCTGTGCTGCCTCTTTGATTAATGCCCTCCTTGCCCGGTCCATGCGTTTTGGTGGGCGGCCGTCTCTTGGCAGATTTGCTGTTGTGCCATGTTCTTTCCATTTGGTTATGATTGATTTGATGGTGCTCCTGGGGATCAAATATTTGGATATTTTTTATAACCTAACCCTGATTTGTACATCTCAACAACATTGTCCCTTACTTGTTTGGAGAGTTCCTTGGTCTTCATGGCAGTGTTTGGTTAGTGGTGCCTCTTGCTTAGGTGTAGCAGCCTCTGGGGCCTTTCAAAAAAGGTGTGTATATGTAATGACAGATCATGTGACACTTAGATTGCACACAGGCGGACATCATTTCACTAATTATGCGACTTCTGAAGGTAATTGGTTTTATGTATATTTTTTTCTCATTTCACTTCACCAACTTAGACTATTATGTTCTGATCCATCGCATAAAATTTAGATTAACAAAACATTGAATTTAAGGCTGTAATGTAACAAATTAGTAAAAAGTCAAAGGGGGGGGGGGGGATACTTTTGCAAGGCACTGTATGGTTATAATTCCCAAATTTAATTATGTACTAAGTTGTGTACCACAGAAAGCCCTAAAAATATATCTGGAAGAACTTTCAAAAGATAACAAATTAATATACATTAATAAATCAAGAATAAAATTGGCGGTTTCAAAACGACTATTTGAGAGAGGAGGTATCACTCTATAGAAGATATTCATAATTCAATAATTATTTCCCAGTTATTGGAATAGTATGAAAGCTACTGTAAGATAGATAAGCAATAGATAATGATACAATACCTAATATAAAGTAGGAACTTTTTATATGTGGCTTCATAGCATGGACTAAAACAATAAAAAAATGATTAATAATGAATTAACAACTAATAAATGAATATTTAATCTGCATATTGTAGATCAGAGGAGATCTTAAAAGGTTGAACTTGATGGACTAAAGGTCTTTTCAACCTTAATTACTATGTAACTATGGAATTAAAACTATTAAGTCCTTTACCAGTGGGGGTATACTCATTGCCTAAATTTTGGTATACAATTAGAACTAAATTTGCTAATTTCCCCTCATTAGTAGCGCCATTGAAGATATTAGAGGAAGATGATGAGACACTTGTTCCATTTTTATATAGGAAAAAATTATCTATATTATAGGGGAACGAAGCTTGCTCAAGAACTGATACAGAAAGATTTATATTTGAAAGCTCTCTCTTGGTTAGAAATAAATACTGTAACGAAATCCCCTATTTTACAGACTTCACGAACCCACCTGTTCGGTTATTGGAGGAGTTACAATGGGCTTTCGTGGAAATAACTAATAAGACAAACTTCAGTCGACGATTCTGAGAACTGCGTTTGTGGGATCTGAACACTATTGGCCTGGAATATGCACTCAGATCTCAGCTATCTGGGGATATGTGGAGCTTCAAGTTTACATTGTGTCAAAACAAAGTTATACATTTTTATTCTGTTTTATTAAAACAAAGAAGCCATGTTTCTTTCTTCCTGGAGATAATTAAGGCTCTCTGTGCTACCTTAAGTTAATTATCTCCAGGATAGAAAAGAGGGAGTGATTTATGTGTAAGGGGAGTGCTTATGCTATAGCCACTGTGATTGGCTACGGTTTTACCTTTGTCCACCAGGTGGAAGACCTGCAAAAAATACCGGGCGTGTAGCCCACAGTAAAAGAGATCATGTTTACCCCTTCATGAAGTTTTGACTCATGTTTGGGGGATTGGGAGCTATAATCACTTTGTTTCAGCTGGAGTTCGGAGGAAAATGCAAGGATCCTTTACAAATACCTTAAACCATAAACTGTCCGATAAGGTATATTGAAAATTACTATCATTAAGAAATGACCGAATATGAAAATCTGATATTAGATGACCCTGCAAAAAAAGTTGCTAAATGTCAAAATATTCTAAAAAAGATGATATTCGAGAGGTAAAACGGATAGAATTAAAAAATGAGAACCATAGATCTGATAGTCAGAAGACAAGTCTTAGGTTGGTTAAAAAAAATCTTCATTATGTGTATTATATAGAGTTTTATTATAAATTAGTCCAGAGATGGTATTGGGTTCCTACGGAACTCAATAAAATGAATGGAACTTACTCCCCCATGTGTTGCAGAGGTTGCAATATGCCAGGCACTCATGCCCACATCTGGTGGGAATGTAAATAAAGAATATTCCGGTAAGAATATGTAACACACTTGTCTAAACTATCAGAGGTGATTCGGATTCCAGAACTGAAATTAGGTCTATTCCATATGTGTGATGTAAATATTTATTTGTTGAAAAAAATTACACATTGTCTTTTGGTAGCAAAATGGCTTCTAATTAAAAACTGGAAGCAAGAGAAAAAACCCTTGTGGTCAGAAATTAGAGAATTAGAGATTTGGAAGTATCCAATATTCAAATAAAAAATATGCTAAGTAATCTGAGGCTAAAGTGTCGTATTATTGGAAAAGATAGAAATTTATACTTGTAGCAACAAGAAATAATGTAAAATAATTGTCATGATTTAATTGTTTAAGGATTCATATTGTCAGCAATTTATCAATATGTCCAAGGGAGAATGACATTGTTACATTGGGATTATGCGTTATTGTATGGTTATATGTTGCCTGTATATGGTTATTATGTATCCTAGTTATAATATTATAAGAGGGAAAATGTTATATAGAACATATGTGGAATTGGTAGAAATGCTCTGCATAGAAGTTAGCTGGGATCATTGCACACTCACACATACAGACCTTGCAGATGCAAGTACTTCAAGTAAGCCTAAGCAAACACTTGAGTTTAACATAAAGGTTTGTTCACTAGATATCTGGTGAATTTGATCTCAAGAGCTTTGATAGCTCACGGTTGCAAGCCACATGGTCTGACATCACATATACACAAATGTACACAAGGGTGTGGTATTGGAGAGTATAAATATGTTGATTTGATCATTCAATAAAAGTTGAGAGATAGTTTTCATATAAACAAGGTGTGAGACTATTTCTGTGTGTTGTATCCTGACTTGGGGGGTGGTCTTGCCATGGGCCAATAAGTAAGCTGGATTCAGTATTCTCTGCCTGTACCTTTTGGGCCTTGCCCTCTTCAGAAGCCATCTTTTGTGCCACAGAGAACAGGAACTACAGGATTCTGCTGGGGTAGGTTTGAACTAGGTTCATATCAAGCCCCCTAGAAGAAGCAGATTGTGACAACAATAAGCTCTCATTTGGTGTATTATCATCAAGTATGTATGAAGGATGTTAGTTTATTTAATGTACTCGTTATTACCTTGAAGGTGTTGAATTGTATTATGTATACTGTTTGTTTTTTTGTTTATATTGTAAAAACTTAAATAAAAAAAATCATAATACGTAACTGAAAAAAAAACTGTTTTTAGAACTGTAAAAGCAAATAAAAAAAAAACATTGCTCTGTAAATAATGGGGAAAGTGATGAAAGACATTAGAATTAATTGTACAACAGTCTCAAGCTCGCAAATCTGAAATAAAATAAAAAAAAATATATATTTTTTTTATGTTTAATTTCCGTTTCACATCAATCTCGGGAATCAAGGAGTTAATACAAGTCAGGCAATTACATGGACTAGAATATTTCCTTCATTCATTTTTATTATTTTGTACATTGCCGGATTGTGAGTCCAATCGCATATTGATCTTTTAAAACGCTAGTTGATTGACATTTAACCTCCATGTTTTACTGACCTAATGATCGCAGTCTCATTTACTGTTGGCTATTTTTAAATGGGTAGTTACGGCCTTGCTTCATTGATCATGATCACGCTCTGAAATGCTACTTATGATTGTATGGTTTACGGTTTCGGCTTTCGGCCAGGTAGCTGCGGGCTTGTTCAATTAAATCGCTCTGTAACTGTTGCAAATTGCAATTGAATAAGGCCCTAATTGTCTCTTATGAAGAGCTCTAATGGAGTATGATATTTTGTGATCAAAGAGTGAAGCGGCGTAACGAGTAGTGGCTGGTCCCTGTGCTTCATATTAATTTTTCTCATCATACACCAATTTGTGTGTGGGAATATTATGCCTTCCATTCATTTTTCTGGTAGTGGGCTTACGTCTGAGAGGTATAAACACTGTTGTACATAAAATAGTTTACACACATTTTTTGACAACAGAGGCTTTTAGTTGGTTCTTTTTATAATGATATTTGATATCAGAGAGTTTCTTGAACACATCTAGGATAGATCTGTGTTACACTTTCTTCACCAGTCACTTTCTACCCACTTAGTATTTGTTTATTTGTTTCAAAGATTTTTTATTCAACAGCTTTTATGTTACATAACAAACAATTACATTGCAAACATCTGTTAACTGAAATTATTGAGATAATTGTGTAATGCTCTTTCCTGTCCAGACCTTACAATGTGCTATCTGGAGACTGAATCCAAGGACCCCAAATTTCTAGGTAAATTTGGTGAGTGTCCAACAAAGTGTGAGTCATTCTTTCGTTAATGCAAAGATAATTTATTTTGTTTATGACTTCCTGAAATTGGATATGACTGCTTTTCCATCTTCTAGCAATTATATTTTTGGCGGCTAAAAAAATCATTTGGGCCAATTTGTTCCCCTTATTACCCAGCCCCTGGTAATGAATTCCCAACAGACAAGTCGAGATTGATGGTTCTAGGGGAGATTTAAGAGTCTGTGAAGCTAATTTGGTAGCTTCAATCCAAATATTAGCCACTTTAGGACATTTCCACCACGTATGAATAAAGTCTCCCCTTCCCTGGCATCCTCTAAAGCACCTATCTGAAGTTGTTGGAGATAGCTTATTTAGCCTGGCAGGAGTCATGTATGCCCGGTGTAAGATTTTCAACGAGGTTTCTAGCAAGCTATAGTTATATGAGCCTTTAGATAGGCTCAGAAAGGATTCCGCCCATTTGTCCCCCTCCCAGTTTTGTTGCATGTCTATCTCCCATTTCAATGTGTAAGCAGGCTTCCACGAAGCCTTTGGGGCATTAAACATAGTGTACAGTGAGCCTAAGGTTCCTCTAGTTAAGTTTGTGTTTTTACATATTATTGACATCCACGATTCTTTGGGCGGGCCATGAATCCTATGTATCTCCTCAACCCAATGTCTAATTTTGATGTAGTTAAACATTTCTTGGTGTGGTAACCCTATTTTCCTGTTCATTTCTGCCCAAGAAATAATTCTGTCGCCCTCAAACCATGCCTCAAGCTTGTCTAAATTGTGTGTGGTCCAGAATTCTTTGGAGTCAGCTGTGAGGGTGGTCGCTAGAGAGGTTGATGTAAAGATTGAAGTAAGAGGTGATACGGGGTGAATCAGTTTATGTTCCTTCCTAGCCCATTTCCATATTTTCAGCGTAAATTTAGTTATAGGGTTATGGATTAGGGAGTCAAACATGTGGGAACTCGGAGCCCATAAAATGATTTCCCATTTTAATGGGGCCATTTGTAGCTCTTCAATAAAAACCCAATTGGGCTGTAGGGTGGTAGAATGTATTAATGGTATAGAGGCAATTTGAGCTGCCTTAAAGTAGGTACTGAAATTAGGGTAGGATAATCCTCCTCTAGACTTATGTTTATACTTAGTATGTCTGGCGATCCTAGGAGGTCTATTCCTCCAAACAAATCTAAAGACCTGGGCTTGAAACTGTGCCAATTCCCTGTTATTAATTTGGATCGGCAGAGTCCTGGCCAGATAAAGCAGCCTTGGCAAGATGTTCATCTTGACCGTGGCTATTCGGCCCGTCCACGAAATCTGCCTTTTTGTCCAGCTGTCTAAGTCCCTTTGAAGAGTCTTAAATAGGGGTGGGTAATTGGTTTTATAAATATCCGCTAGTGAGTTAGTCAACTTTATCCCTAAATAGTTAATGTAAGAGGCAGGCCATAGAAAGTTGTGTACCCTTTTCAGTTGGTCCAAGATGTCCCCAGGAATGCCCACACTTAAGGCTTCTGTCAATCTCAGTCCAGAGAGAGTGCTATATTCATTGATTGTGCCCAGTAGGGCGTCTATGGAGGAGCCAGGATTCGAGAGGGTGCACAGAAGGTCATCAGCAAACAAAGAACATTTTAGATGCTGATGTCCCACCCGCACCCCCCAAAGCAAAGAGCAGCGGGGACAGAGGGCACCCCTGTCTTGTGCCTCTCTCTATATTAATACTAGCCATCTGGGAGCCTGGTAATTTTAAAGTGGCCTTGGGTAGCGTGTAGTAAGTGTGTAATAAGTTTAAGAAGTTGCCTTCAAACCCAAACTTTGCTAACGTGGCAAATAGAAAGGGCCACTCAAAGGTGTCAAACGCTTTCTCTATGTCCAATGCAAGCAGGCAGACCGGGGACCCCCTAGACCTAGCCAAATGGATGACATTTAGAGTTCTCCTAATGTTGTCGCCAGTTTGTCTATGCGGGATGAACCCTGACTGGTCTTTGTGAATCAAGGAGGGAAGGAATATTGAGATCCTTTGAGAGAAGATCTTGGCAAGCAACTTGACATCCCCATTAAGCAGTGAGATAGGTCTATAGTTCTTGGCATCTCTCTGATCTCTACCCTCTTTAGGGAATATTGTTAAGTCAGCATGGTTTAGTTCTGGGGGGGTAATCTCCCCTCTCAGTATCGAGTTAAAGAGATTACATAGATGAGGAGCCAGAAGTGTTGAGAATTTCTTATAGTAGATATTGGTGAACCCATCCGGGCCCGGGGATTTTCCTAGTTTTAGTTCCTTAATCGCTTCTAGAACTTCCTTGATAGTAACTTCCTTATTTAGAGAGCGTAAGTCAGCGGGCGAAATCTGAGGAAGGTCCAGTGAGTTTAAGTAAGAAGCAATGTTATTATCCATGGCCACCTGTTTAGTGGAGTATATATTTTGGTAATATTCCCTAAAAACTTTTTGTATTTCAGTTTGGCTATATATGAGGTCGCCCTCTTTATTCCTGATTTGGGAAATCCTGGATTGGGCGTACTTTGCTCTCAGGCTTCTGGCTAACAATTTATCCGGTTTATTCGCTTTATTGTAAAACAAATGCTGCGTCCGTCTCAGTGCCTTTTCCGTTTTTATGGACAATACGCTATCTAGCTCCAGACTCGTCTTGTCTATCTCTGTTCTCAGGGAGGAGGAGGGGGAGAGCTGATTTCGAAGCTCCAGTCATGCCAATTTGCTCGCAAGATCTCTCTCCCTTTGTAGATTCTGTTTTTTGAACTGAGAAGCCAATTTGATGCACACTCCTCTTATAAAGGCTTTATGTGCCATCCAAACCCATCCCGCTCCCGTCTCCCTGCCCGCATTGGACCCAAAGAAGTCTAGCAACTCTCTCTCTATCTGCTCCTGAGTTGAAGGCAGTGAGATTTGGTATTCATTCAGCCTCCAGGTGTAAGGTATGCTGAATTGACTTCCCAGGTCCACTTCCAATAAAACTGCTGAATGGTCGGACCAAGTGCAAGGCACTATAGTCGCTCTGTGTGAGCTGTCAAGAAGTGAGCTGCTAATGTAAATAGTGTCAATGCGTGAGTAGGAGCCATGTGTGGGTGAATAAAAAGTAAACTCTTTCCCTCTCGGGTGAAGTCCCCTCCAGGCATCTACCAGGCTAACAGAGTGCAGGAGTTTCTTAATTTGTCTAATTTTGTTGGAGAATCGGTCACTCACTGGAGCCCTAGATTTGTCCGCCTTTGGGTCTAAGACTAAATTGAAATCCCCTCCTACCACTAAGTTCCACCAGTCCCCCCCTTCCAGTGCCCTTAAAAATCTTATTAGGGCCTTATGTGGTGCCGTTGTGGGGGCATAAAAGGAAGCCAGAGAAATCGTGTTTCCCAAGATTGTGCCTTTTATAATGATAAAGTACCCTTCACGGTCTACCAGTTTGGATGTTAACTG
Source organism: Discoglossus pictus (assembly GCA_027410445.1). Classification (NCBI taxonomy): domain Eukaryota; kingdom Metazoa; phylum Chordata; class Amphibia; order Anura; family Alytidae; genus Discoglossus; species Discoglossus pictus. Next base: position 185,903,430 of record CM050170.1, on the reverse strand, counting down.
GAATTGGAGGTTCCTATGTAGCAATATTGCTACTCCCTCTTTTTTTGAAGTGTGGGTGGAATGGAAGAATTGAGGGTAATCTTTATTAAGATATGTAGGGGTCTTATGCCTAGCGAAGTGGGTCTCTTGTAGGAATATTACAGATGGTTTGTAAGTCTTATAGTATAAAAAGGCCTTCCTCCGCTTGAAAGGAGAATTAAAGCCCTTCACGTTGTGAGTGAGTACTGTTATGGGCATGGGTAAATTAATAAGGTGTCTGTCAGATATGCTGAATTAGCTTTACCTTTCCGGCGAGCTGTCGAGGAGGGAGTGAGGAGCGGCTCCTCCTCCTGGAGGTGTGGAAGTGGCTGAGCCCTGGGTGAGCGAGTTCTAGCAGGCTTGATTCTAGTTAGAATATAAAAGCAAAAGTGCATGAGTTTAGATGCCACCCCCTGATGCCTTATCATAAAAAACAGTTGGCTTAATTTTGGCTCGGATAATGTAATTATGAATGGGATTAGATTGTGCCCGTTGACCTGCAAACAGGCAGCCACTAGAGCCTCCACCAAATAAGGATCATTACGCTTATGCCCTGAGACCCCGGGAATGCTAAAGGGGCGCAGGGGGCGAGTAGGCAAAGGATGTGGGTAGTTTAAATTATTTGGATGGTGATTGACATTAGGAGGTCGGGTAAGCAGCGTAATTAGCTGATCCCAGCTTAGATATACTCTAAAAATGTATGCTTTGGCAGGGACACAGTAATCAGAGAGTGAATTGCTTAGTTCCGAACCCAGTAGAGGGTGGTTGAGCACCGGTTGGTAAGTAAATGGTAGGTGAGCACAAATACAGAAAGTTGTGAGAAGAACGAATAGAGTGGTTATTGAAAAATCAAGCATTCTTAGGACCTCTAGCCCTAACCTATTCCTGTCAATCCGTTAAAGTACTAGCAGGTTCCGCTTCAGGTCCTGCCGGCAAGGACAATTATAAATAGGATAAAAAGGAGTGTTACCGTAATAGAGTAGCCAGATCTATAAATAATTTGTGCTAACATTAATAACAAAACTCTTTACATAAATTATAAACAGTAGAAACAGCTAAACCTAGACCAGCCAGAGGGGTCTCGCCAGGCTAAGTATTATTCCCTCAATTAGCAACAGTAGGTGTTTCTTTAACAATCTACTACAACCTGCTAGGTAGGAAGGAAAAGCAAAGCATGGGTTAATAACAGTTCAAAAGTCTTTTGTCAACTGGGTACAACTCGTAGCAAAAGTCCTGAGTTCCTCCGGGAGCCAGCCCAAAAGGCAAGAAGTAGAAGGGAAAGGTAGTACAGAACAACCTTCCTGAGAGTCTCCCCTAGGTAGCAGCAAAAAAGCAAACAAAAAAAAAGGAAACAGGACTTTTTGATAGCATGGTGCCTCTTTAGTCGAACCCTCGTTTTGAACAGTCCTAAGGATAAAGACAATTGTGCTAGTGTGTCAGCGTGTCCATGTTTTGGCTGGGGCGTCTGTTGGCAGTTTTTGAGACGTGATCAGCAGGCCTCTTTTGTCTGGTCACTTCAGACCATTGTCTCTTTGGAAGAGGCAAAGTTGCTGAAGCAGATGCCATATGGGGCTGGGTCCCCCCCATTTAGTTCTAGACGCTTAAGAAGCTCTTGGCAGTCATCTAGGGAGCGTGTTGTATATTGGATACCTCTCACAGAAAAGATCAGGGCAAAGTGGAATCCCCAGCGATATCTGATGCCATGGCGTAGTAGCACTTCCAGGGCCGGCTTCATCAGCCTCCGTCTTTGTAGCGTAGTTGGAGAAAGATCCGCAAAAAAATGGAGCTTAGCCCCGTCAGGACCACTGATCGAGGTCTTGTTGCGGGTAGCTGCGAGGATTCGGTCTCTGGATTGTTGGCGCAGAAGCCTGACAATGATGTCTTTAGGGAGGTCTTGATTGCGGCTCCCCCCAAGGGCTCTGTGTGCTCGCTCTACCTCCCACTCGTGGTCCGGGTATCCTGAGAGGATCTCATCTATCGTGCCCTTAAGGTAGCGTGGTAGATCGACTATAGCCGTGGGGACGCCTCTAATCCTCAAATTAAATCTTCTGGATCTATTCTCCAAGTCCTCCAACTTATCTTCTATATCCGAGATACGGGAGGAATTGCCAGCAATGTTGGCCCTGTCCTTCTCCTGCGCCTCTACCACTTGGTCCATGGTTTCCTCAAGTTGATGGGTCCTCTGTCCGATCTCTTGTATGTCTTTTTGCAGTGCCGTGACTGCTCTGTTGATATGGGAGGCCAGGAGCGCTTCAATTCTTGCTATTGAGGCACTATTGATGGAGACCTCCGGCTGTAAGGTTACCTCCTGAGAGTCTAAATCTGAGATGTCCGATTACTCTGAGGCGAGGTCTTGTGCCGGTGTTTCCAATGCTTCCAGAGTTTTAAAATGCTCGTCAATTTTTTTTGACGATAAGGATTTTTTATTTTTCCCCATTTCTGCACCGCTGATTGTCTCCGGGTTGGCTGTTGGATGCCTAGGCATTTAGCCAGTTGCTCTGATGAGAACCCTCCGCTTCAGCTATATCCTCTCAGGTAATTAGATCTGCTGTGTTTGGTGCTGTCGGGATACACCCAGTTCCTGTAATGTTGTCTTGGTGTTTTTTTTGGTCCTTGCCGGCTAGAACCATGTAGGGCTGCTGTAGTTACATCTCAATGTATTGTTGAGCTCTGTCAATCATGTGCTGTCAGTAGGCCCAAGCTGCTTTCATCAATGTCCCACTAGATGGCATCAATGCTCTGTCTGGTGAGGGTGATGTATCTTGTTAAGTGCTGGACTGCACTATTTTCTGAGCACCAGAAGGTGGCAGTGCTGCTCCCTCCAGTGATAATAGGATGTTTGGTTTGTTGTTGTACCAATACTGAGCACAGGCCACGGCTAAAGCAGTTATATAAGGAAAGGTAAATCTTGTTACCGTTAGTAATGAGGCAGTAGTAATGAAGATGAAAATAAAGAGGTTGTATGCCCCCTTCTGCAGTCTTATAAGCAGTGCAAAGTCTTTGTCCCCTTAGGGTCAGTATCTAGGCCTTAGAATCTTAAAGTCCTGAGCAAGCCCTTATATTACTTGAGTCAGGGAGCAGTGAGGTCACCCTTTAGTGTCCCTTTGGAGTGTTTTTAACTGTACAGGTCCCTGAGCTTTTGGGAGCCAAGAGTATTAAAGCCTCCCTTTAGTGCCTCTACAGCCTTGCTGCTACTAAAAACACTACAAACCTAATCTTTTCTGGGCCTCTCACACAGTCTCTTCTTGTTAGGGTGCAACTTGCAGCTTCTGGATCCCAAAACTTGATTTTTAAAACCAGCTGGGTCCTCCTGTGCACAATCCTGGTCATATATATCAATTTGGTGATAGATAAGTCACTTTATATATGGTCTTAAATGTTTTTTTCAGCAGAAACACACATCCTCTTTCATATATTATAGCTTTGAGAGATAAGCTGCTGGGTCTTCTTCTCTTAAAAAGTAATACAGTTTATTGTGTACCATATCTTTAGATTATTACACAGACTAGATCTCCAGTAGTATAAGGCAAAGAATTGTATAGGTTTGAAACAGACAGGCAATATGAGTCATTACCAACCTTAAGTAGGCATGTTGTTTATCAGTGTTTCAGAGACTCCTTTGTTCTGGTACAGCTGCAAATCTCAGGAAAAAAGTTGCCAAACTTAATTTGTAAAGCCAGTTGGGTCTTCCTGTGTGCAAATTTGTTGATTTGGTGATAGAGAGGTTACTTTATATATAATTTTCATGCTTTTTAAAGCCTTATTGCTGGGAGCTATGTTGTTTTGCTTCCTCTCTGTTTGCTGCTAGCCACACCCTCCGTATTTGTTTATTTGTATTGTATTGTATTGTACTCACCATCATCACCAAGCTATCCGATTATTATTAACTTTTATTTGTAATGCGCCAACATAATTAGTATTGATGTACAGGGGATAAGCACAAGGAAAATACAATATTAACAATCTGCAGATATGGGAATTTATATTCACTAATTATTTATTCACACTAGAGACCAATAATATTTCACAATAACATAGAAGCAATTTTGTGACCATTTTTATCACTTGTGCTTTACCCTCACAATTTTTAATTGGGTAATTACAGTTTCTTCCTTTAAAATTATCTGATAACACCAACTCATTGTTTGTACATGTAATATGGTGTTATTTTCTGTACTAATACCCTGTTGGGCATAATTTTTTGGACATAATAAAGATGGCTCAGTTGATATTATATTAGCATATGGGAGAAGAGAACACTGGAACCAGTGATATCACTAAAATCGAAGTAAAATACAAAACTTTATTAACAAAAAAGATAACAAAAAACAAATACTTAAATCTAATTTAAAAATCATATACACATATGTCCCCTCCTGATAAATACATTAAAGAAAGTATATACTTAATCTCAATTATTTGAACACTGAAATGTTTCTCCCAGGGTGTATCAGGGAAATACATTTATTAAATACATTTTTTATAGAAATACATTGGGAAACAGTGACACCTTGTGATTAATATCTATATTTGATTGTTCCAATATATTAGAACAAAATTAATCCATACTTAAATTCTTGTTTAAATAGAATAAGTAGCATGAGTATATAATGGTAAACTATATGCATGATTAATAATATTTTAATCTTTACGTAGACGTGCAGTCATTTCTCTAGGTGTGGGTGGGGCTTATTAACCTCTTGTTGGATGGGCCTCCCTCATTTGCATACCCATGATGCACTGCAAGTCTTGTGCAAATAATCTACTTTTTCTTTTACATTTTGCTATTTTTATATATGGTTTTCCAGTTTATTAAATTCGTAATTTGTTTTGGCCAATCACAGGTAGCTAATAAATCCATTTTATTATTATTATCTAATATTTATAATGGAGCAAACATATTCGCAGAGCCAGTTTGAGCTCTAAAGAATCATGGGATGTGTATTTTCTTGTTTTCACCCAGGAGCTGCTGTTGGCTTGAAAGTTAGTAAAGTGTTAAAACCTGTACCCAATTGTAGTGTTTCTATTGATGGGTACACTGGGCCTGTGTAGGCAGCTCTGGGCCTATGTAGGCAGCTCTGGGGTTGTGGAAAACAAGTTTTATTTTTAAATAAAATAAATCTGTATGTGTATAGAATGATTCCATGCAGCAACTGTCTGATATAAGCAGCATGTGTTAGATTAGAGAAAGTTACACACAGGGAAACTTAGATTACCTTTAAGTGTCTCTGGAGGAATATTGTTTAAAATCGGTGAGATTCTCCCTCAACATTATTAACGAGTAGGACAACTGGACTGGGAAAAGAAAGTACTTTGCTTTCGGGTGGAGTCTATGGGTACAGGAGGAGAGCAGCGTCCTCCCTCAAATGTGATCATAGGCAATAACAGGGGCTACTGCTTTTACCATGGAATGCCCCAGCTGTGCCATAGATGTGGAATGTATGGCCACACCCAGTCCACATGCACTGAAGACCCTTGGCCACTCTGTAGAAACTGGTGAGAGAGGCCATTCAGCTGCAGATTGCAAAAAAAGAAGCTTTCTGCAATGGATCTGGTAAACCTGGCCATATGTACAGAGATTGTCCATCAATGCCCAAACTTTCTTGGGCAAAAGTGGTGGCAGCAGGGTCCGGCCAACAGAAATCCAAGCCATCTCAAGTCAAGAAGTATGAAGAGGTTTTAGTGTCACCTATCCTTCGTGATCCTGCAATTATTGCTGCTGTGGGCCCAGCTGTTCCAGTCGTAATGTCCGCTTCCAAGAGACTGCCTTCCATTCCTGATCATGTCAGCTTGGTCAAGGATCCAAAGGTTCCCACCTCGGTGGGTCCCTTCGGCTCCTTCAGTGTTTTTAAATCCCTTAAAAAGGTCCAGTCCCGGTTCCTGATAGTGGTCCTGAGATGAGAGAAATACTTCCTGAGGCTACAGATCCTGTTCCTTTGTCCGATTGCACCCAAAGTATCCTTGCTTCTCCTTCAGAGTCTGTTCCTGTCACGTCGGTGGTGGATGGGTCTTCCTTTTCATCGCAGACTGATGAAGAGGTTCCTGAGGTCTCCAGAGTCGTCGCAGAGGAGGTATCCTGTGTGGCGGCATCTGGGGTCCAAGATGAAACAGACCAGGAGATAGCAGAATACGATTCTGCAAAGAGGAAAACTCTGGAGAGTGGTGAAGGTGATCATGATCCCGGTCCCAAATGCAGTGTAAGCTAAATGAGTGATGGGGCTGGTAGATCGACATTGTATAAAAAGAGTATATTGATCAGTTTACCTCCGCATCTGATTCAGACAGTCCCCTCGAAATACAAACTAGCACAGACTCAGAGGGGCCCTGTGGACTGTCTAACCCTCTCTCATGATGATAGAGTTAAAAAGTAGCCTCACTTAATGTGGGAAGCTTGAAGGGACCCGTCAAGAGGGCCACTTTGTTTGCATTTTTAATGACTTTGATCATTGACATTAAAGGGATTGGACTGCAGGTCCATCCATTTGGTCTGGATCCAATCAGTGTAGATCATCTGGGGTTGGAATCCTTTTTAATGGACGTAATGTGGGCATTATCTCTGATTGAGATTGTGCCATAGAGGGCTATCTTAGCCAACATTAACTTTAATGGTTTTAAAGCACGTTTTATGAACATTTATGCTTACCCAAATAAACATGAAAGACATGAACTTTTTTAAGGACATATGCTTGTTTGCCCCTGGCTCTTCCCCTTATTGGTTGGAGGGGATTTTAATTGTCTTATGGAGGGGGATAAAGGTTTGGTGGCAGTGCACACGTCTGACAAAACATCTTGCCAGCTAAGAATTTAATGATTGATTTTAAATTGTATGATGCGTGGGGAAAGTTGCATCCCACTGACACCGGATACACCTGGACCAGTGGTCAAGACAGCTCCCGCATTGATTTTATGTTCGCTTGTATTGATTTTACACTCAAAAAGTCGGAAATTGCAGGCAATATTTTATCAGACCATGGACTTTTGAAAGTGTTTTTTAATGTGGAAGGCGAGTCAAGAACCCAAACAAAGCCCATGGAAATTAAAATGTATTACTTTTAGAAAATGAAGAAATTAAAAGAGAGTTTGAGGTTCAATATGAGCGATGGCGAAAACAAAAAGGACCCTCACCAGCCTTATCTATTATGGTGGAAAAGCCTTAAGCCTCAGATTAAAAACTTTTTTTATCAGAGCTGGCAGGAGGAAATCCAAGGAAAGAAAGCAGTGTTTTAAAGATTTGCATGTCAGACTTCAGACCTTTAATAAGTTCAAGGCAGCTGGTATTAACGGTTTTGATGGCATGATTTTTAGTCACAAAGCAGAGATTAAAGTAGTTTTGGGAGTTTAAGGGGAAAGAGATTATTTTTAATGCCCATATAAAACACTTAGAGGAGGGCAAAAAATGCTCCAGGTTCTTTTTGAAGAAAGCAGCTGGAAAAAAGGAGGTGATTTCAGAGTTGGAGGGTCACACCTCACATCGGGGCATTTTAAAACCTGCCTTTTCCTTTTATGAAGACCTTTTTAATGAGAAACACATTGATCAGTCCTTTTTAAATGATACCTTGGATATTTTAACTAATGTACTGGATAGAGAGGACCCGACATGTTTAACAAGAGAAATAACTTTAACTGAAATGTATGATGTTATAAAAAGTTACTCTATAGGAAAAACTCCAGGTGTAGTTGATTTGCCCATTGAATTTTATAAAATGTGCTTGGATTTTATTAAGGATGATCTTTTATGTGTTTTAAAAGAGGCTTTTACCATTGATATGTTACCCCTTCCTGGAGAAGAGGGGTTATCACTTTGATTTTTTAAAAAGGGAGATAGGACTAAATTAGAGAACTGGAGGCCTATCACCCTTTTGAATGTTGATTATAAGATCTTGGCTAAACTGATTGCTAATTTAATGAAACTGGTTATTGCTAAAATTATCCACCCAGATCAGGTCTGTGGGATCCCGGGAAGGGCCATAGGGGAACAATGTAATTTGAGCCTGTGACAGAGTATCCCAGGAATTTCTTTCAAGTTTTAAAGAAATTTCAATTCCCAGAAGGTTTTATTTGTACAACAGCTGTTTTATATAAGCTCTCTTCCAGTGAGGTTTTAATCAATGGCGTTTTATCCCAGCAGGTGGTTTTAAAGTCAGGAGTTAAACAAGGTTGTCCCTTGTCGACCCTGCTTTTCATATGTGCCATAGAACCTCTTTCATGCCTCTTAAGAAAAGATACGTTTATTCGGGGAGCGCCCATCCCTGGTGGAAGAGGCACCCAGGTAAAGTCTCTTGGTTCCATGGATGATATCAGCGTTTATTGTACTACCCCAGAGTCCTTAAAGAGAGCAGTACGAACAACAGAGTATTTTACTTGTGCCTCTAGTTTCCAATGAAATGTTGGAAAATGTAAATGCCTAGCTATAGGGGACTGGGATACCAGCCAAACCCCAAATATCCCAATCCAGAGTGACAAGTATTTGTATTTGATGGATAAAACAACAGTTTTAAAAGTTGGGACTCTGTCTTGGAAAATATGAAAAATAGAGTAACATTGTGGCAAATGTGGCACCTGACGATGGAGAAGATCTTAGTGATCAAAATTATTTTATTACCAATAATGCTTTTTGTTGCATTGGTATTTTCCCCATCGGACATTTACCTCAAAAGATTGACGCGGGTGTATTTCCACTGGGTGCTCCAAGATTAAAAAACGTAAGAGAGACCACCTGTAAGCCAAAGAACCTGGGAGGAAAGGGTGCGGCAAATGTTAAATTGTTTTTAGATGTTTATTTCTTTAGTATGTGTTTTAACAGTCTAAGCAAAGAACGTCCATGTTCTGTTTTTTACGATATGCGACTGGTCATCTGTTCAGAAAATATAAATGGTATAAGGTATCTCTTATGGTCTACTGCGCTTTTAGTTTTAGCACGGCGCTATGTCATTTTAGAAAAAAATATACGTTGCTATCACCTCCAAAATCTGACACCAGATGTTGTAAGCAACTTCTGTAAATTGACAGCTGCGATTTTATCTGAAGAACGGATGTGAAGGCAAATTTCTCGTACCCACGGTCAACTAGAGTTTTTTGGGGGGCGCGACCGGAAATGTCAGGATAGCTGTGTAGTACGGCAGAAGGTCAATGGAGAGAGGAAGCATGTAGCTAAGCTCCACGTTAAGTTTGAACCAGCAGACACAGTGGAGACACAGACACAGTGGAGTAATGAAGGCTCCTGTCCCTCATATTACTCAAGCCAGCAGACTCAAACATAGAATCTAAAACCTAATACCGGAGTGAGGCAAAAGGACAACTACCGGAAGTGAAATCCGTTTCCCGCATGAAGGTGAGAGATCTCTGCGAGACCGGCCCTCCAGGAGAGCTATCCTCAGGCAATGAGCTGGTAATGTATTATGAGAGTGTGATGTTGGAAGGAGTAGTGAACTGATTTCAGCGGACGCAGGTCAGTGGAAGTTGTTTACAAAGGCTCTGTCTGAAGTTGAAACCTGCTACTACGCTGCATAGCACTGATAATATGGTGATCTGGAGCATATGTGGACTGGTTGGAAAGCTCAGAGCAGCTATATACAGCGTTTGCAGGCAGTGGAAGTTATTAAATTAATGCCCGTCTGCAGGCTGAAATGTGCATTGCTTAAACAATACTGACAATATGTTACTTTGAGAGACTATAATGCTGCTGCTGAACAGTATTGTCATCAGGTGCTCTGGGTTTTTATGTGTGTTAACTGGGAGAGCAGAGCAGAGGTATATATAGCGATACATGCAATGGAAAACATTGGCAATATGGTTTTCTCAGAGACATTAATGCTTCTGCTGAATATTTACAACACAGTGCTTTGCTTTGCGTGTGTGCTGACTGGGGAGCTCAGAACAGCAATATATAGCGGTGCAAGCAATGGAAGCGGTTATATGAATATCTTGTCTGCTGGCTGAAGCGTGCAGTGTTTGAATAATATTGGCAATATAGTTTTCTTAGAGACTCTAATGCTGCTGCCGAATATTATTGACAACTAGGTCCTCTGATTGACGCATGCTGATGGGAGAGCTCAGAGCAGTGGAATATAATGGTGTAGGCAGGGGAAACTATTATACAAATATCCTGCTTGCTGGCTGAAGTGTGCACTGTGCTAATCACCATTTCAATAAAGTATTCTGAGAGACTTGAGTTGTGTTGCTAGAATAATTCTGAGCAGAGCAAAGTGAGCTGGTACAAAAAGTACTGGGGAATCAAGGCTCAATTGGTGCACTCCAAATAGTAAAGATTACTAGACTCTGATTGAGGATCTACTGAGACTTATGCCAAATAGGTACCAATATTAAATGTCACAGACATATCAGAGTATTAGTACGGTGTTAAAATGTATTCAACTCCGACAGCTTACAAGAAGTTAGAAAATAAAGCAAATTCCAATTTGCAAGTCACTTGATAACGGCTAAATATTTTCTCCCTACAAACAAGGAACAGGAACAAGAACGTTTATCCCCGGATTTCTAGCAAGGGAACAAATCTCTGGACTGCAATCTGACTGTTCAGATAATTCTTAAAACAAGGAAAAGGAACTACTCAGCGCTTGGAACATCACGACTGGAAATTTGGAGAAGACAAACAAACCACTAACTCTTCCAAACCCAGAATGGCATATAGCCTGATTTAATATGTTAACCAACTGAGACATCTCCCTTTTAGGGGGTCATTTTTCACTATAAGTTTATTAGATTTTGATATTTAAAGATTTTTTTTATTTTTTTCTTTTAAGTATTGTAGAAGGTGTTAAGTCATGTGGCTAATTTATACACTCACAAATGTTAGTATGCCATTGGTAAGAAGAAAAACTAGTAATTGATTAACAAATTTTCAAAAAACACTATATTTTATTAATAGAAATTTTTTTTTTTTGATAGCAGACTGGATATAAGTAAAAGTTAAAAGATTGGTTAAATAATGAGCTACATACAGGGAGAGCGGAATTATTAGGCAAATGAGTATTTTGATCACATCATCCTCTTTATGCATGTTGTCTTACTCCAAGCTGTATAGGCTCGAAAGCCTACTACCAATTAAGCATATTAGGTGATGTGCATCTCTATAATGAGAAGGGGTGTGGTCTAATGACATCAACACCCTATATCAGGTGTGCATAATTATTAGGCAACTTCCTTTCCTTTGGCAAAATGGGTCAAAAGAAGGACTTGACAGGCTCAGAAAAGTCAAAAATAGTGAGATATCTTGCAGAGGGATGCAGCACTCTTAAAATTGCAAAGCTTCTGAAGCGTGATCATCGAACAATCAAGCGTTTCATTCAAAATAGTCAACAGGGTCGCAAGAAGCGTGTGGAAAAACCAAGGCGCAAAATAACTGCCCATGAACTGAGAAAAGTCAAGCATGCAGCTGCCACGATGCCACCAGTTTGGCCATATTTCAGAGCTGCAACATCACTGGAGTGCCCAAAAGCACAAGGTGTGCAATACTCAGAGACATGGCCAAGGTAAGAAAGGCTGAAAGACGACCACCACTGAACAAGACACACAAGCTGAAACGTCAAGACTGGGCCAAGAAATATCTCAAGACTGATTTTTCTAAGGTTTTATGGACTGATGAAATGAGAGTGAGTCTTGATGGGCCAGATGGATGGGCCCGTGGCTGGATTGGTAAAGGGCAGAGAGCTCCAGTCCGACTCAGACGCCGTGGAGGTGGAGTACTGGTTTGGGCTGGTATCATCAAAGATAAGCTTGTGGGGCCTTTTCGGGTTGAGGATGGAGTCAAGCTCAACTCCCAGTCCTACTGCCAGTTCCTGAAAGACACCTTCAAGCAGTGGTACAGGAAGAAGTCTGCATCCTTCAAGAAAAACATGATTTTCATGCAGGATAATGCTCCATCACACGCGTCCAAGTACTCCACAGCGTGGCTGGCAAGAAAGGGTATAAAAGAAGAAAATCTAATGACATGGCCTCCTTGTTCACCTGATCTGAACCCCATTGAGAACCCATGGTCCATCATCAAATGTGAGATTTACAAGGAGGGAAAACAGTACACCTCTCTGAACAGTGTCTGGGAGGCTGTGGTTGCTGCTGCACGCAATGTTGATGGTGAACAGATCAAAACACTGACAGAATCCATGGATGGCAGGCTTTTGAGTGTCCTTGCAAAGAAAGGTGGCTATATTGGTCACTGATTTGTTTTTGTTTTGTTTTTGAATGTCAGAAATGTATATTTGTGAATGTTGAGATGTTATATTGGTTTCACTGGTAAAAATAAATAATTGAAATGGGTATATATTTGTTTTTTGTTAAGTTGCCTAATAATTATGCACAGTAATAGTCAACTGCACACACAGATATCCCCCTAAAATAGCTAAAACTAAAAACAAACTAAAAACTACTTCCAAAAATATTCAGCTTTGATATTAATGAGTTTTTTGGGTTCATTGAGAACATGGTTGTTGTTCAATAATAAAATTAATCCTCAAAAATACAACTTGCCTAATAATTCTGCACTCACTGTAGGCCAATCTCCCCATATGACCGGACATTTCTAAACACTGGCGTATAGCCCTATGATTATGTGTTGGTACATAATATTGTCTATGAATGTAAGAGTGAAAGGGTATGTATGGATAAGAGGGACTGAAAAGGTTTTGGGATCTCTAATCAACTCAGGAAATAGACTAAAGTGTAGGTTGAATTATCTATTGAAGTTACTAAGTGTTCTAACTCAGGAAATAGATTAAAGTGTAATTTGAATCATCCAATGAAGTTACCAGGGGAATATGTTTTTTTTCTTAAATATAATTGCTTTTCTCAACTACTAATATGGAAATTAAGCTATTGAGCTTAAATGTGAGGGGTTTGAACTCCTCTAACAAGAGACTTTCAATTTTAAGACTTAAAACAAGAGAAAGCAAAAATTATCCTTTTACAAGAAACACACTGGTCAGAAACTAAAATTCATATGTTTGGCTCAAACATTTATGAATATAAATATTATTCGAACTTTAACAATAAATCAAGAGGCGTATCTATATTTTTTGATCATAGTTAAGGAAACTTTATGCAATTGCGATCCTTGGGGTAGGTTTATACTGTGGATAAGCGAAATTAACGATCAAAAGTTCTCCTTGCTCAACATTTATGCCCCTAACAATAATCAACTTTTCTTTATAAAAAAAGACAATAAAGAAACTTAAAAAATTAGGACATGGAATTGAAATAATGTCAGGAGACTTTAATGCTACTATCAATCCCATGTTAGACAAAAAATCTAATAAAACTATCAAAAATCTAGATGTAGTGCTTAGAGATGCTAATAAACTTTCAAAAATAATAAAAGATAATCAAATGTATGATATTTGGAGAATACTACACCCAAACGAAATGGACTACTCATATTATTCTATGGTATATAAAACCTACTCAAGAATAGATTTTTTTTAATTAATAAAAGGAAGTTTGGCTAAGGTTACGGATGCCAATATAGGACAGATAACCATATCGGATCACGCTTCAGTTAGTATAAATATAAAACTAGATCAAGAAATAAAGGAAAGACAAATCTGGAAACTGGACGATGCGCTGTTGAGTGACAAAAACACAGTATCGATACTGAGAGATTAAATAAAAAAATGTTTTTATATAAATTCTGGAACTGCGGAGCAAAACAGTACATTGTGGATGTCATTTAAGGCCTACTTTAGGGGCCTTTTGATTAAACTAAACTATCAAATAAAAAAAAAGAGAGGTCTGCCATTAAGGAGTTTATTAATCCAGTTACACAATTTAGAAAAAGAGCATAAAGATAATCCTAAGGATAATACTTACTTAGAAATAAAAAAGTTGCAAAAACTAGTTAATTCAATCAACATATTTCTGATAAGGCAATTTGGAAATTTCAGCAAAAATGTTATTATTATGACAATAAAACTAGTAAAGTGCTAGCGCAAAAATTAAAAAACAAAATGCGGAATTCTAGAATAGATTATTTAATGGATGAGGGCAAACGTTTTTATAAACCAAAAGATATAGCCAGGATTTTTGCTAAATATTATGAAAGTTTATATAACTTTCAAACGGATACCTTATTCAAGGAACCAAGTGTCCTTGTAATTCAAAAATTTCTAAGTAAATCTAAACTTCCCAAGATTACAGAATCTGAACTTGAAAACTTAAACTTACCAATTACTGAAAACAAAGTATTGGAGGCTATAGGTAAAGTAAAAGCATACTCTTCCCCTGGCCCGGACGGATATACAAACCTTTTCTTTAGGCTTTTTGGTCCAGTACTTGCAAAACAATTAAAAGTTTTGTTTAATGATTTTAAGGATTCAGGTAAAATTCCAAAGGAGATGATGAAAGCTCATATAATAATGATTCAGAAAAAAAATCAAGAATCCAGTCATTGTGGCAACTATAGGCCAATCTCCTTGATGAATATTGATTTGAAACGGTACGCAAGGATACTGGCGATTAGATTATCACAAAACCTAAATAAATTGATCTTAATAGAGCAGACAGGATTCATGATTGGCAGACAAGGACCAGATAATATTAGGAAGCTTATGGATTTGATTTGTGTGGCAGGGGCTGGTAAGAAAATAACAATAAATAAAATTTGCTTCCATCTATAAAGTATGGTTACTCCAATTGTAACAGTGACTACATTTCAAAACATAGTATGGAAAAACCATTGGACAAACCATGGCCTTCAGTATCTGAATGATTTAGTTATTTCAGGTGAAATGGCCTCTATTCAGCAATTAGAAAAAAAATATGGGATTAAACCATTTAACTGGCTGACGCATATCCAATTAAAGAATTTTTTTAAATCAGCAAGTAAGGTTCCTCAATTAAATACCAATTTGAATAAATTTAAAGTATTTCTCCTTAAAGTCGAATTTTCCCATTTAACCTCTAAAATGTAAAATGTTCTTCGTACTCAGTCAGATATAACCAAAAATATGCACTTATGGTCAAAAGAACTGAAGATTAACTTAGACCAAAAAGTATGGGATCAAGTTTAACAAACACCAATAAGGTGATTAAAAACGCAGCCGAAAGAGAGAATTACTTTAAAGTAATAAACAGATGGCATATAGTGCCGATCAAGCTATATAACCTCTCTCATAGAACTGAGGACAAACTATGTGGACTACAAGGTTGTTATCTTCATATTTGGTGGACTTGCCCCCTCATTTTACCACTCTGGGAAAAATGTTTTGACTATATTTCGATAAACCTTAAGGAGGTTGTCCCTCTAGCAGCCAGCACCGGTCTATTATATATATTTTCGAAGAATTATAAAACTGAAAATGTATAGCCTACATGATTCAACAATTTACAATAATTAAAATTGTGATTGTCTCTAAATGGAGACAAGCCATCTCTCCAAATTGGAATTACATTTTAGTTAAAATGGACCGCTGATGGGAGCTCGAGAGGAACCTCTATGATAATGGAGGTTTAAATAACAACAGTAAAACATGGTTGATTTGGGATGCCAGAACTTAAAATTACTGCATTAGTTAGAGATCTGTTTTTGATATCATATAAAAATATCTATTATTGTAAATTGCCTGCAGGTATGAATGAGTATGGATGTATGTGTAATTGTCTGTATTGTCTATCAATAAGTCTACAACATCAAGTTAAGCTGAAAATGTTTGCCTTTTTTATTGCTGTATCTATTGCATATTTACCAACTTGACGACATATGAATTAATATGTATCAATGTGTATGACACCTAGCTAGTTGAAAATGTTTTCTTTTCATACTACTGTATCTCTTGTATACTGATTAACCTGATGTCACATGAATGTTTTATATATTTTTAATTTTTTTTGCAATAAAAACTATAAAAAAAATAAACAAGTTTGGCAAAACGATCCTTCCTCTAACTCTCAGAAGGATTTAGCATTAGCCATCGTACACGAGTGTTTGCCCCACCAGAGCCTTCTAATACCGTAGAAGTCTGGTGGCACATGCAAAATGCCCTTAAGACGAAACCATTCTGCACCTGTAATGGAATTGTTTTTATGTGCAGAAAGTGTGGCATTTGGCAGAACCACTTTTAAAATGGATCTTAAACTTGCCAGTTTTGGATCAAGAAGTGGTTTTATATGGCTTTTTTAATTGCCCCTCAGGTGACCAGTTGCAGGTTTTATGGATTATGAATTGTAAAGATGTAGTGGGTTGGGTTTTTAGAGCACTGGGCTGACTTCACACTTCTGTACAATCTCTATAGCAGGGATGGATTGCACCTTAATGATGAGGGAGCTTTTGTGCTAGGGGATAGGATGGTAGAAACGCTGGAGGAGTTTTTAAACTAGTAGGTGGGGGTGGGGGGACTACATATAAGTAAGAGGGTAGAAAATGTAGAGGGTATAAGGGATGTATTAACAACTCATAGGGGAGGAGATGGGGGTAGGGGTAGTATAGTCAATAGGGAGGTATTACTAAGTAACTCAAGTACAGTGGTAGGCACATCAGAGCTACAGACTCATAACATAAGATGTATGCTTGTTAATGCCAGAAGCTTGTCAGGAAAAATGGGAGAGTTTGAATTATTAGCAATTAATGAAAAATGGGATTTAATAGGCATTAACGAAAGGGGGTGGGATGAATCTCATGACTGGACTGTTAATCTGGATGGTTATAACCTATTTAGGAAAGATAGAGGCAATGGTAAAAGAGGAGGAGGGATTTGTATGTATGTTAAGCCTGAATTTAAGCTTATAGTCATAGAAGATATTTATGGTGGACCTAGTGATAAAGCTAAATGTTTGGGGGTAGTGTTAAATAGCAGAGCAGCAAATTCCAAAGGAATATTAGTAGGGTATGCTATAAACCCCCAAATATAGCTGAAAGTGAGGAAATACAATTATTGTTACAGATTGGAATTGCAGCTAAGCATGGGCGAGTTCTAACAATGGGAGATTTTAATTACCCTGAAATAAACTAGATAAATGAGACCGGCAGTTCAGCTAAGGGGAACAGGTTCTTGAGTACACTCGGGGATCATTATCTGGCCCAGGTTATACAAGAGCCTACTAGAAATTAAGCTACCTTAGATTTAGTCATCATAAATAATATTGATATAGTATCAAATGTTGGAATAGGGCAACCTTTGGGAAACAGTGATCACAACAGTCTCATCTGAGATTGAATTAAAAACAAAAAAAACTGTAAGGGGCCAACAAAAACTCTGAATTTTAAAAGGGCAGATTTTAATGGTCTAAGGGCAGCAATACAAAGTATAGACTGGGACAGAGAACTGATAGGTAAATACACTGAACATAAATGGACAACATTTAAATCCTTACTAAATATACATACACATCGTCATATACCATGTCTGAATAAAAGTAAAAGGAGTAAATCCCATCCAATGTGGCTTAACAATGATTTAAAGATCAAGATACAGTGTAAAAAACAGGCATTTAAATTATACAAACAAGAGGGGACAGAGACTGCTTTACAGGAATACAAGGAAATCAACAAGGCTTGCAAAAGCGCTATTAGACTGGCTAAAATAGAAAATTAAAAATTAATTGCAAAAGAGAGTAAGACTAACCCTAAAATATTTAAGTATATTAATGGGAAGAAGGCGAGGAAGGAAGCTATAGGAACATTAGAATGTGAAACAGGCCGTCTGAAAATGAGTGACCAGGAAAAGGCAGATGAGCTAAAAAAGGTTCTTTTCTTCTGTAAAAAGAGGTTGGAAAAAATAAATGTTAATAAAGCCCCGGGTCCTGAGGGAACTGGGTTCTGTAATAGCCAAACCATTATATTTAATTTTTCAAGATTCACTCAACATAGGGTCTCTACCAGATGACTGGAGAAAAGCAGATGTGATACCTATATTTAAAAAGGGAGCAAGAGCAAATCCGGGGAATTATAGACCAGTGAGTCTCACTTCTGTAGTGGGGAAGCTTTTAGAAGGGTTAATAAGGGATAATATAGAATAATTTATCTATTTGAACAGAATTATAAGTAGGAGTCAACATGGATTTATGAGGGATAGGTCATGTCAAACAAATCTAATTAGTTTCTATGAGGTGGTTAGTAGGAACCTGGATCAAGGCAACTCAGTGGATGTAGTCTTTTTGGATTTTGCAAAGGCTTTTGATACAGTGCCATATGGGAGACTATTGGGCAAACTAAGAGATACAGGAATTGCAGTAAATGTCTGCTCATGGATTGAGAGCTGGCTAAAAGACAGGAAGCAAAGGGTTGTTGTAAATGGAACATTCTCCGATTGGACTAATGTGGTAAGTGGGGTTCCTCAGGGTTCAGTACTAGGTCCTCTCCTTTTCAACATATTTATTAATGACTTAGAGGTAGGATTGGAGTGTGGTGTCTCCATTTTTCACTGATGACACGAAAGTTGTGCAAGGTAATTAAATCAGATAATTATGTGCTTTCCCTCCAAAGGGATTTACATAAAATTGAGGAATGGCATCTAAATAGATGAGATTTAATATGAATAAATGTAAAGTTATGCATCTGGGAAGGAAAAATAGCCAAACAATTTCTAATCTTAAATGGAGCAAATCTAGGTGTATCAGATATAAAAAAATGGATTTGGGAGTACTTGTGGACAACCACCTAGGTAACAGTGTTCAAAGCCAAGCAGCAGCTGCAAAGGCAAATAAAATATTAGCATGTATTAAGAAGGGTATAGAAGCCAAGGAAGCAAATATAATTCTGCCACTATACAAATCTCTAGTACGCCCTCATTTGGAATATGGAGTACAATTTTGGGCACCACTTCATAAAAAGGACATTTTAGAGCTGGAAAAGGTACAGAGCAGGGCAACAAAACTAATAAGGGGAATGGAGGGGCTAAGTTATGAAGAAAGACTAACCAAATTAAACTTATTTTCTCTAGAAAAAAGTAGTCTAAGAGGAGATATGATCACCTTATAGAAATACATCCAGGGTCAGTATAAAGATTTGTCAAGGGAGCTTTTTCAACTGACAAGAGGACGTCCCTTGAGGTTAGAAGAAAAAAGATTCCACCTTAAAGAAAGAAACGGGTTCTTCACAGTAAGGGTGGTTAATCTGTGGAATTCTCTACCAGAGGAGGTGGTGACAGCGGATTCGATAGATATTTAAAAAGGGGACTGAATTTATTTCTAATTAAAAAGGGAATTCAGGGTTATCATGGATAATTAGAGAGACAGTATTGATCCAGGGAGAAATCCGATGGCCAGTATCTGGGGTCAGGAAGGATTTTTTTTTTCTGAGACGATTGGCTAAGTCTTACTTGGTTTATTTTTTTCTGTTTGCCTTCCTCTGGATTAATAATAAAAAAAAATGTGATTAATAATTAATTAACTAATTAATTAATATTTAATCTGCATATTACAGATCAGAGGAGATCTTAACAAGGTTGAACCTGATGGACTAAAAGTCTTTTTTCAACCTTAATTACTATGTAACTATGTATTAAATAATCCATATGGAAAGTGAGAAAAGTTTTGCTTTTTAAACAAAATGTCCTGTCTCCCAAAGAATGTCTATTGCTATAGCAGACATGTATGTAGTTTATCTACAAGACAGGGAAAACATGGGAGCCAAAGAAGCAAAGAACTTTGGCGTTTAATCCCTAGAAAGCAGCATTTTTAGACTAAAATTGTTTTTTTGGAAGTTTTTATCTTTTATTTATGCACTGTTAACACATCCATGTAATGTAAACATTTTATGTCTAATTCCACGTGTATGATTTTATGCTGTTTGCTTTTATGTAAAATCTAAGTTATTGTGATTTTATTTATTATTTATTATAAAACTTTTATATTTAGAAAATAAAAGAGCCTTTTACTAAAGATTTCCGTGGGAGAGGAACCACCAAGAGTGTCACTCAATTTTTTGAGGCCTAATTCACACTGGGCTTATATTGTAGTACAAAAATAGAAAACTTGGATTTGCTGTAATACATTTATAATATGCTTTGTTTGATCTGCTTTCTTCAGTTGGACCTTGTTATATTTTTTATGACCAAACTTATCCAGCAGAAGATTAGTTTGAGATCTTCACCAGGGCAGCAGATGTTTCTAAAATCCACTTGTATTAATACAGCATTTAAAAATATGAACACAGGATCGCATACAAGTATCAAACTGAGATTTGTCGTCACGCTTCCAAGCCTCGCGAAAGCGAGGCAAACCGTTGTGGCATTGAAGACTTCCGAGCTTGGAGGACTTAGGCAATGAGCGCTAAAGGTGCTCATTGCCCATAAGCCTTGCGAAGTGATCGAGCAGTTGAGGCAAATACTCATTTAATAGCCAAACAGCAGAAATCGTCACTCGAAAATCGTCCAAACGAGAAAGAAAATGGCAGACGAAAAACACAAAAAATGTCTGAAACTGGATGAAAACGAGGCTGAGCAAAGCCAGGCACGCGGGACTTGGAAAATACACGACGTCAAAGACAGTACACCAGTCAGCGCGCACCATACAAACATTCAGCAGACACAGAGGAGTAACACACAGGGAAGGGACAGGGGGGAGATGCTGGAGAGACACATGCCATTACTAAGCATAAAACTTGCAGGTTAATGAACCCTGCAATGAGCTCCCGTACAGTAGGCGGGAGGAAAGGTTTGTAAAGAGCGCCGAAGGCGCTCATCGTAGGGCTCGCGATGAGTGCACAAGGTGCTCAGCGAAGCAAAAGCCTCACATTGTGTGGCAAACAGCATTGCCTGGCTTACACTTTTATCCCAGTCATTTTTTGATGGGCAATTCGCTAGGTAGCATATAAAAAATAATCAGGAACTGCTTTTATTGCTATTGAAATTCATAGCAGTCTGAATAGATGGGTACTTAAACTTGAACTGATAATATTCTGTAACAGTCTGTGAGCCTTCTGGGTTTTGTATTATTCGCTAATACAGTCATTAACAATGTTTCATATGCAAGGCATCATAACATCCACTTCTTTAGTTGTACAGGACCAGGGCAGCTATAATCTTCACTATGGATTCTGAGATATATATATATATATATATATATTCCAGATATCTTATTTAATTAATCCAGTCAGACAGTGATAGCTTTTACCTCACTTTTTTACCAACCAGGAGCATAGATACTTCAGTCAGAGCAGACTAATCACAGAGCAGGATTACATACCTGACAGATAACCAATCTGAATGTCCACTGTCAGTTACATATTACCTCATCACATTCTAAATCTGTTAACTCTTCATGAACCGATAATGCAACATACAGAATCTAACATCATAAGTTAAAAACCAATAGAGAAGCAACATAACATTCAGTAATTACCATATATAGGGTAATCAACATAACATATTAAATAACTATAAAACATACTGAGCCCAGTCCCACAACCACATATTCCCAGGAGGCAGTCCTGATAGGAGCCATTACACAGCCAGCATAATGGCCACCCTCACAATCCTAATTATCCTGGGCGGATCATATGAGTCCAAAGGACTGATGTTTAAGGGGATCATGACACCGTTTTGCTAATTAGGTGTCTGATTAATCAGTAACTATAAAATAGGAGAATTGTTAGTATTTGTTTATGATAACATCAGAACAACATCATGGTTTGCTGAGGGGTAGAGACGTTAAAGGGTAAGGGCCCAAAAGTCTGGAGGAAGTCCTCATAAAAAGGGATATGGAAGGTTTCTCAATTTTACAAGGTATATAAATGTCAATAGAATAATACAAATTGGGAACTTTATTTATAAATTGTTAAAACATAAAATACGCCGCTGTTAAATAGCCATTACTGTGGATGAGATTTGGGCCTTGGAAAAAAATATAACTACTGCGGTCCTATATATAAATAATTGTTTGCATAATCTCCCCATATTGCTTATAAACACTAGTACCTTTTCAGCACCAATGCATATTTTCCAGGAATGTGTACCTGTTTTAATAGTAAATAATAACAAATGTTTTGCCTTGCTATATAAGTTAAGTGTATAATGTATGTGTGTTGCATTTCATAAAATAAAAGCATTAAATAGGTATTTTCAGAAATGCCTGGGTAGACCCAATAGTAATTGCACATCTACAAAGCACTGATTTTGCTATTTCTAATGCCATATTTTACTATTTCTGGTACTGTGGGAAAAGGCACACAGAGCCAAATACACAGTGTATAAATATACATAGAGTTACAGCAAATTAAATCACCCACCTCACGCTATTCAGAAAGCTGTGTATCGATTAAGAAATGTGATAGTTCCTGCCACCTTTAGATAATTACTGCAGTTTGTACAGAGATATAGATCGGTTAATTTAGTAATATGATACCACGAATATTGTTTGGGTGCATACAGACAAATACATGTGCAGCTTGTACTGGTAACTAAATTACAGTAATTCAGGGCTTTAAACTATACATAAAAAAGTTTTCCCATTATTATGGAAGCTTTCCTGTTTGCAAAAGGAGGGCAGGGCCAGAGGAGTGCTGTCAGTGTGTGGGGCGATAGCTTCTATGTCAGTGCATATGAATGGGGCGAGGGGCTCTGTAAGCATTAGGGCTTTTTGAGTGCAAAAAAGGTCGATCTCCGTGTAATGGCAGATTGTATAGTCTTATATGGTGGGATGAAATCTGCATGGGATGCGGTTTGCCTCTGTTATGAGGGGTTGTATTTTTTCCCTATCAGTGCAGGAAGAGATATAAAAATGGTGCTCCCTGTCAGCGGCATGGGGAGAGCGTCTAGCTCCCTGTCAGCAGGGGAGAGCAGTACAGGATCCACTGGCGCTGGGGACAGTAATGTTATGGATTTCTGTTAGTGGGGCAAAGATATGTATGGGGCACAAAGCCAACATAGAGAGTGGTGTTGGGGCAATGTGGGGAGAGGATCATGGGGCACGCATAGTGTAAATGTAGGTTTCATCAGTGTGCATGCCTAATGCTGGCGGGGCCACAATCGCTGCACTCACACGGGTGGTGGCACGCGATCACTGCGCACAGACGGGTGGTGGCAATGATCTAATATGCAAGGTCCTAGAAATCTGCATGATAACATATGCATATTCTAGAGGTTATTGGCAATATGATGAATTAAATTGATCAACAGAAAATGTATACCTCTTAGGCTATTACTTTTTTTAAATTAACTTTTATTATGCACCAGAGATTTAAAAAACAAACAAAACATTAAAATGTATGTTAAAACCAAAAGACTCTTTGTATACCACCACTTAATGTAATGATATACCAAAGACTTAATTTGCAAAATTATATAAATGTCAGGTATAGTGTTATCGCTCTCTACACCAACTGTACAACATGATTTTCTTTTATTGCATAACCAAGTACATTCACTCTAGTATTGTATTTTATAGAGTAATTACTTTTACATATGTTTGTACTTGTTACCATTATTCTGGCTTCAATAGTAGATTTTATGTTTTTAAATAAGTGTCTTTGTCTACTCAGAATTTTACTCAGGTGATTCATTTAACAGTTTGGTGTTTCTTTTTAGCCTTATTTAAATTAAGGACTTTATTGTATTGAATTTCTTAGCCGAGATTCTTAGCTTCTATGATTCACTGCTTTTCACTTACAGTACACATTTTCTTTTGTTGTACTCATTCAGTGCCTTGTCAGCAAAGTTATTATTGCTCAGCATGTATATATATATATATATATATATATATATATGGTATAACTATTACATTGATTTATTACTTCCCATTGAGATGCTTTTATCACATTTTATCAGGATTACAAACAGGCTTTATTTTCCCTTTATAAAATGCTGTAGTACTTTTGCAATCTTATTTGATCGCGCCTTACATTTTTAGCTTTTTGTTTAAAGTTGGCAATTTGGGATCTTTACCTCATGATCAAATATTTTGATCACTACATAACACATTGGTGAAACCAAAGAATTATATAATGTTCTTTACCTCGTGACCAGACTTTTCTGATCACTACATACCATATACTTTAAACAGCTTGTGAATTTTACCTCATGATCAGATAATCTGATCACTACTTACTTAAGGCCTATACATAGTTACCTCATGGCCAGATATTCTGATCACTATATACCATGCTTCCTTAATCAGTTTTACCTCATGATCAGATTATCTGATCACTACTTAAGGCCTATACACAGTTAGTTACCTCATGGCCAGATACTCTGATCACTATATACCATGCTTCCTTAATCAGTTTTACCTCATGATCAGATAATCTGATCACTACTTACTTAAGGCCTATTTAAGGCCTATACACAGCTAGTTACCTCATGGCCAGATGCTCTGATCACTACATACCATGCTTCCTTATTCAGTTTTACCTCATGATCAGATAATCTGATCATTACATACCATGCATTTTATTCTGAGCTTTACAGATAGGCACTTCCTGATTTATCAGTTTAATCTTTGTAAATGCGATCATATAACAAAGTTTCTGTCCTAATAGTCTACCTTTCAGCGATTGCTGTAAATTCCCAGCTGAATAGACTAAGGCTAAATGCTCCAATCTGCTCAGAGACAGCAGTGTTTGTCTCCTGGTCTCTACCCTAAACCTGGGTGGATTATGTCATCAGGATGCGACCCAACACATGTTTCATCTGAGCATGTTGCACAGAATCATCAGGGGTGGGCGTGTTCTTTGTTAGTGCCAGCTTTATAGCTTCTCATATTGGGTGGGGGAAACTATTAACCCCTTATTATTCTTCACATTCTCATCAACTCTCTGGGCCTCATTCAATTGTGATTTGGCCAATTGAATAGGGCTCTATATAAGCACAGAGCATATTTTTTTACATAAGTTTTTAGTTAGTGAAGATCTTGCTTTTGGATAGAATCTCACTAACTAAAAACTTATGTAAAAAATATGCTCTGTGCTTATATAGAGCCCTATTCAATTGGCCAAATCACAATTGAATGAGGCCCTCTGTGTCTGAAATTCCACTGCATAAATGCTGCTGATGACTATCAGCCTTATTAAATTGCCATTTGGTGAATTTAATAGGGCTCTATTTAAGCACACAGCATATTTTTTTACAGAACTTTTTAGTTACTGAACTTCTATCCAAAAGCAAGGTCTTCACCAACTAAAAACTTCTGTAAACAAAAATATGCTGTGTGCTTAAATAGAGCCCTTTTAAATTTACAATTCAATAAGGATGTTAATATTTAAATGTTCCAAACCATTGTTTCCTTACCTACCAATGGATCATAGAATGGGGTCAGTGAATTCTAATTTTATATTGATGATATTATACTTAGTATCTTCTTATGATTAGATTGTGATATTCCTAATTGTGATAATGCCTATGTTATTCTCACACCATTGACGGAGTACTCATTTATTTTAACCATATACTGATGTAAAAAATATATATTTAATTATCACACACAACAATGTTATTCTTAGTATCTTCTTATGAATAGATTATAAGCTTCATAATTGGAATAATTCCTATGTTATTCCCACACCCATGATGGAGTGTTCATTTTTTTTAACTGTGAATGCATGTTATTCTCACACCTTTAATGGAGTATTCATTTATTTAAACCATATATTGATGTAAAAAAAAAAAAAAAAAAAATTAAATATTTGATTATCCCACATAGCAATGTTATTCTTAGTATCTTTTTATGAATAGACTATAATCTTCCTAATTGGAATCATTCCTATGTTATTCTCACACCCATTGTGGAGTGCTTATTTATCTTAACTGCAAATTCATGTCAATTTTTTTTTATTATTATTAGATATCTTATTATAATGAATTACTTAATTGTTTATTCATGGAGTAAATATTATTATTAATCGTAATAGGTTTAATACCTAATCTCATTTTTATATTCCACTAATAGTGAATGAATGCTATTTATTTATATTTTCCATGTTTTCATATAATCAATTGTAAAAATGTGTAATAAAAATTGTGATTTTGTATATAAAAAGAAATGACGATGTTGATGATATTATACTTAGTATCTTCTTATGATTAGATTGTGATATTCCTAATTGTAATAATTCCTATGTTATTCTCACACCATTGATGGTGTACTCATTTATATTAACCATATATTGATGTAAAAAAATATATATTTAATTATCACACACAGCAATGTTATTCTTAGTATCTTCTTATATATAGATTATAATCTTCTTAATTGGAATAATTCCTATGTTATTCTCACGCCCATGATGTGAATTCATATTATTCTCACACCTTTTATGGAGTATTCATTTATTTTAACCACATATTGACGTAAAGAAAATAAAAAAATACATATTTGATAATCACACACAGCGATGTTATTCTTAGTATCTTCTTATAAATAGATTAGAATCTTCCAAATTTGAATGATTCCTATGTTATTCTGATATCCATTATGGAGTGCTCATTTATCTTAACTGCTAATTTATGTCAAAAAATATTTGTTATTATTACACTATCATATCTTATTATAATGAATTACTTAATTGTTTATTCATGGAGTAAATATTATTATTAATCTTAAATTTAATACTTAATATAATTTTCAGGGGCGGCTATGCATAGGGGCAAATGGGCAAGCGCCCCTCCCCCCAAAAAAAATATCAATCACTTTAATATTGTTATTTAAGTTTATATACAGAATAACATTTCATTATATCTGTATATCAGCTTTCATGTCTTCTTTCATATGATTTTGGTAAAATATGCATCTATCACTTTAAATTAACCCTCTGTGTCCCTTCCCCCTTGCCTGGTGACTTTCATTGCTGCTATATACCATATTATAGTGAGAGTGTTGTAATGCTCTCCTGCTCAGCCTGGGTGAGTCTACAGTCAGTGTGCTAAACATTGTATCAATTTTCCTGTCTGTCTTCTTTGCAGCATCAACCAATCAGTGCTGTAGGCTGTCAGGAACATCACCTCTGACAGCCCCAAGCCTATAGAGGCTTAATGTTATGATATAACATCAGGAAGGCTTTATAAGACCATTATTTCAAACTCTCCCCACTCTGTTCCCACTCTTTTAACTAACTGATCCTCCCATGCTGATCTACCCAACCTAGCAACCAAGTAAGTTTGCACAGGCAGTGATACTGGAGTAGGTTGCCAGTTCCTTCTCCAGTGGATTAGAACCCAGGTCATAAGTCATGGAAGCACAGAGACCTAACCCACAGCCCCACCACTGCACCGCCAGCAACACCCCAATTCTCATATATATATATATGTGTACTAGGAAATAGCTCATCAAAAATGATGGGAATAAAATTGTAAGGCTGGCAATGCTGTTTTCCATACAATGCAAGGCTATGGGCCCTCTGCGCCCCTTTGGCGCTCATCACAAGCCTCAACTTTCCTGCATTGTAATAATCACCTTCTGCGCTCATTGCGAGCCCCACGATGAGCGCCTTTGGCGCTCATCTCGTCGCTCACAATGAGCGTTTTTGTCGCTCTTTGCAAGGCTTTCCCCTTGTGTAGTTTATAGGCCTTGTGCTTAAGTGTTACTGTGTTTGGTTGTGTTAGTGCCTTGGGTTAAGTGTTACTGGGTTGGGTTAAGTGTTACTGCGTTGTGTTAAATGTTAGTGGCTTGGATGAAGTCTTACCAGCTTACGTTATGTGTTACTGCTTATGGCACGTTTTTCCATCCTTCTGGTTAGTTTTCCATCTTTCTGTCCACTGGCCTCGTTTATATTGTGTTGCGTTTTTTCAGCAGCCATTTTTTTCCTCGCTTAGGTGATATTCGATCGGGAAAAAAACTCAAAAATGCCTCAAATTAACTTGCAACCTCACTCACAGGCTCCCTGCCTCTCCCCCTGTGCTGTGTTTGAGTGTGTAAGCGAATCTGAAGCATATTTATTGTTTTTTTTTAGGTCTTTCCAGTTCTGTGGTTTGGCCGTTAAAGTTGGATTTTTGCAAGGCACACAGTATATGTACAGGTTTCGGTCCTAAGTCCTACGGGTCCTAAGTCCCGCTTGCCTCAACTGCTCGCCTTCTTCGCAAGGCTCACAGTGCAATGAGCACCTTTGACGCTCATTGCAGCCTAAGTCCTGCATGCCTCAACTACTCGCCTAGGGCTGCAATGTGACCACCCTCCTTGAACTGACAGCTATACAGTGCCTTGCAAAAGTATTCACCCCCTTTGGCATTTTTCATGTTTTGTTGCCGCACAACCTGGAATTAACATGGATTGTTTGAGGATTTGCATCATTTAATTTACAGAACATGCCCACAACTTCGAAGATTTTTTTTCGTAAAGCAAACAACAAATAGGACAAAATAATAGAAAAAGTCAATGTGCATAACTATTCACCCCCCCTAAAGTCAATACTTTGTAGAGCCACCTTTTGCGGCAATCACAGCTCCAAGTCGCTATGGATAAGTCTCTATGAGCTTGCCACATCTTACCACAGCGATTTTTGCCCATTCCTCCTTGCAAAAATGCTGCAGCTCCTTCAAGTTGGATGGTTTGTGCTTGTGAACAGCAATCTTTAAGTCTGACCACAGATTTCCTACTGGATTGAGGTCTGGGCTGTGACTAGGCCATTCCAACACATTTACATGTTTCCTCTTAAACCATTCAAGTGTTGCTTTAGCAGTGTGTTTGGGGTCATTGTCCTGCTGGAATGTGAACCCCCGTCCTAGCCTCAAATCAAGCACAGAGTGATACAGGTTTTGCTCAAGAATATCCCTGTATTTAGCACCATCCATCTTTCCCTCAACTCTGACAAGTTTCCTAGTCCCGGAATGGTGTTCTTTGCGTGATGTGATGTGTTGGGTTTGCGCCAGACATTGAGTTTTCTTTGATGGCCGAAAATTTCAATTTTAGTCTCATCAGACCAGAGCATCTTCCACCATACATTCCTCCAGGGTTACCTTAGGTCTCTGTGCTGCCTCTCTGATTAATGCCCTCATTGCCCGGTCCGTGAGTTTTGGTGGGCGGCCGTCTCTTGGCAGGTTTGCTGATGTGCCATGTTCTTTCCATTTGGTTATGACAGATTTGATCAGGGGCAGCTGGTCCATTGGGGCACCTGGGAAAACGCCCTCCCAAATTAGAGTCCGTAAAAGCATATTTTATTCTATAATTTGTTTTATTCTTTATTCCTATAATTCTAACAGACAGTGGTTATCTTTTTCCCTTCCCTCTTTCATTTTCCTCCCCCCAAAAACATACATTAAAACAAAAAAACATTGTCCGTGTAATGCATTTACACAGCGGCTGTCATGCAGTCAGGTACCTGAAGGTGGAGCCACTGAGTTACTGGGACGGCGTCCAAAGCCTCTAGATAGGGCTCTGCTACATGGAAGAGAGGCTCAGCAGAGCTCCCTGTGCAGCCTGATTAAAAGCTGTTGGGGCGTCTGACTGCAGCGTCCACTCATTCCTGCCACTAGAGGCACTGCAGAGCACATACATTACCTCATAGACACATGCGTAGTCGTGTGTGAGGGAGAAGAGAGAGTGGCAGCATGGAGCAACATGATACCAGGAGGTGGTCACAATAAATGTAAGTATTGAAGGCAGGCTCTTATTTATTTATTATTCCATAGAACTTACAACTATATTATGTTAGTCTCTTCAGCATCCCAAGTCACTCTCACAGTGACGCTACTTGTCAGTTCTGTCTAGGTGTGATTTTTTCTGTATAAATGTATGTATATATTGCATGGCATGTGTGTATACAGCATGCTGTGTGTATGTGTGTCAATATATGTATATTGCATGCTCTGTTTTATGTGTGTGTATATATATATTCATATATTGCATGTTGTGTGTATATGTGTGTGCATGTCTGCAAATATGTGTGTAAATGCATTTTGTGTATGTGTGTATTTATATGTATATACTGACTGCTGTGTTTGTGTATAAATATATGAATATTTTGTATGTTGTATCTATATATATGGGTATACTGCAGGCTGTGAGTGTGTGTAATTATATGTATATATACTGCATACTGTGTTTATGTGTGAACATATTTGCATATATTGCATGTTGTGTTTCTAAATATGTGTATATACAGCTTACTTTGTGTGTATTTGTGTGTAAATATATTGCATGCTCTGTATTGCTGTAAATAGATGTAAATACTCATGACTTGTATTTATTTATGAAAATGCTTTATATGTGTATTTTGTATGTTGTATAACTGTAAATATAACTTCCTGTATGTGTGTATATACATATATATATATATATATATATATATATATATATATATATATATATATATATATATATATATATATATATATAATTTCTGTTTTTCTTTATATGTATATAACTATATGTATACTCAGGGGTGGACAAAAATAGTTAACACATAGGAGCCAAGAACACATTCAAGCCAGACAGAGAGTGTGCATGACACTGTAATGTATGTATATATATATATATATATATATATATATATATATATAGTCTCATAGGTAAAGATAAAGAGAGGGGGAGAGGGAAAGATAGAGAGAGGGAGGGGTAGAAGATAGATAGATAGATGCAGATAGGGATAGATAGAAAGGGATAGACAGAGATAGATATATACATAGATAGAGGGATAGATAGAGAGAGGGTAGAGGGATAGATAGAGGGATAGATAGAGATATGGGTAGACAGAGAGGGATAGATAGAGAGAGAGAGAGAAAGAGAGAGAGAGAGATAAGGGTAGACAGAGAGAGATAGATAGAGGGATAGATAGAGAGAGGGTAGAGGGATAGATAGGTAGGGAGATAGATAGATAGATAGATAGATAGATAAATGGATAGATAAATGGATAGATAGAGAGAGGGAGCGAGGGATAGATAGAAAGGGATAGACAGAGAGAGATAGATAGAAGGATAGATGGAGAGAGGGTAGAGGGATAGATAGAGATAAAGGTAGACAGAAAGGGATAGATAGAGAGAGATAAGGGTAGACAGAGAGAGATAGATAGAGGGATTGATAGAGAGAGGGTAGATGGATAGATAGATAGATAGATAGATAGATAGATAGATAAAGAGAGGGAGCGAGGGATAGATAGGTGATAGAGGGATAGATAGAGGGTAGAGGGATATATAGATAGATAGATAGATAGATAGAGATAAGGGTAGACAGAAAGGGATAGATAGAGAGATAGATAGATAGATAGATAGATAGATAGATAGATAGATAGAAAGTTCTGTAAATTCTAGCATGTCTGGGATATGCTTTTTCTACAAAACTGAGCTCTCTACCTTCTTATAGCATGAAAAGCTCCTCTTAGGATTACAAATTCTAATATTATCTTGCTATGTTTTCAGTCTACAGGAGGACACGTTGTGAGTGATCTGAACCCAGTTCTTGCTGCAAGAAATGCAGAGCTCAGCTTGACATCCAAAGGTACCAATGGCCTGACCTGATCAGTATATATGATGCAAAAATAGTGTCTGCTGTATACAATCCTGCAAAGTTATGAAATCAACAATGTTATTAGTGCTTTGAAGGAATATTAAAGACACAGTCTATATACTAGTAAAAGAGGAAAAAAGGCAGAGAGGGATAGAGAGAGGGATTGATAGAGAGGGATAGATAAAGGAATCGATAGGGAGAGAGGAATAGATATAGAGAGTGAGGGATAGAGAGAAAGGGACAGATAGAGAGAGAGAAGGGGAAGGGAGAGAGAAAGAGGAGGGGATAGAGAGGAGGGCTTATGTCCTGATCTAATGTGTACTCATATGTGTTTTATTTAATTATTGCATGTAATCAACAAAATGGAGGAATTTCCCAGCATAAGAAAAGTAAGCAGAACCAGCAGCACTTCACCCTCATCAAAAAAATGCAGGAACTTCCCAGCATAAGAATAGTGACCAGAACCAGCACCACCTCAACCTCAGCAACATAATAAGTAAGTGAAGTGACAGGAAAAAAAACAAATGGGTGGAGTCTGTAAGTGGACAGGGCCTATAGGGGTAACATGTTGTGAAGGGGAGGAGTTTATAATGTTGGGTGGCGTCAATGTAAAGGGAGGGGCCAGGTCTCTGTCTTCCGCCCCACCAACTTGGAAAGTCACCAGCCGCCACTGGATTTGATGGTGCTCCTGGAGATCATCAAAGGTTTGGATATTTTTTTATAACCTAACCCTGACTTTTACTTCTCAACAACATTGTCCCTTACTTGTTTGGAGAGTTCCTTGGTCTTCATAACAGTGTTTGGTTAGTGGTGCCTCTTGCCTAGGTGTAGCAGCCTCTGGAGCCTTTCAAAAAAGGTGTGTATATGTAATGACAGATCATGTGACACTTTTTATGGGCTTCTTAAGAAAGGGGGTGAATACATACGCACAAGCCAATTTTCTGTTTCTAAAAAATAGTTTTATATATATTTTTTTCTCATTTCACTTCACCAACTATTGTGTTCTGATGTATTATCTGTTTCTGTCCTCTGTATGGTGGAGGCTTCTCTTGCTCTTGTTCCTCACCATACACTAAATGGTATTCCTATAGACTCAGGGGAAGGAGAGGAAGTAGAGGGGGGTTGGCTTGCAATGAGCGTCAAAGGCCAGTAAATTATAGGGGGAAGAGGTAGAGGGGCATGGGCTTGCAATGAGCGCCATAGGCGCTCATTGCAAGGCCAGTAAATTAGAGGGGGGGAGAAGTTGAGGGGGGAGAGGCTCGCAATGAATGCCAAAGGTGAGGCCAGTAAAGTAGAGGGGGGAGAGGCTCGCAGTGAGTGCCAAAGGCGAGGCCAGTAAAGTAGAGGGGGGAGGGTCGCAATGACCACCAAAGGTGCTCATTGTGAGGCCTGTGATGAGCACCAAAGGCGCTCATCGCAAGGTCAGTAAAGTAGAGGGGGGGATGCTCGTAATGAGCGCTGAAGGTGCTTATTGCGAGGCCCGTGATGAGCGCCAAAGACACTCATCGCAAGGACAGTAAAGTAGAGTGGGGTAGATGCTCGCAATGAGCGCCGAATGTGCTCATCGCAAGGCCAGTAAAGTAGAGGGGGGAGAGGCTCACAAAGAGTGCCTCCCGTCAAGTAGAGAGGGAGAGGTAGAGGGGGGGAAGAGGCTCACAATGAGCGTCGAAGGTGCTCATTGTGGGGCCCGTGAGGAGCGCCAAGGCGCTCATCGCAAGGCCAGTAAAGTAGAGGGGGGTGGGGCGATGCTTGCAATGTGTGGTAAACAGATTTGCCAGGCTTTAAATTTTATTACCGTTATTTTTGACAGGCAAGTCGCTGGTATATATTTATATACACATACACACATCTATATATTCACCCATGGCATGGTTGGGGCCTATATGGTCCCGCTTATTGTAATATGGGTTTTTAAGGTTCGGTAGGGGCCTATATGGTCACGCTTGGAGTAATGTGGGTTAATAAGGTCTGGTTGGAGCCTGGCTTGGTATTTTAAGTTTTTTTTTTTTAGATAATGTTTGGGTCCCACTTGTTGTAATGTGGGTTTTTAAGGTCTAGTTGGGGCCTAAATGGTCCCACTTGGAGGAATGTGGGTTAATAAGGTCTGGTTGGGGCCTATATAGTTCCACTTGGTATTTTAAGTTTTCTTAGATACGGTTTGGGCCTATATAGTACGTTTGTTGTAATGTGGGTTTTTAAGGTCCGGTTTGGGCCTTTATGGTCCCGCTTGGTATTTTAAGATTTTTAAGGTCCGGTTGTGACCTATATGGTGCCTTTTGGTGTAATGTGGGTTTTTAAGGTCCAGTTGGGGCCTATATGGTCCTGCTTGGTGTTTGAAAGTTTTTTAGGTATGGTTTGGGCCTATATAGTCTTGCTTGGTAGTTTAAGGTTTTTTAAGGTACGGTTTGGGTCTATATAGTCCCGTTTGTTGTAATGTGTGTTTTTAATGTCCGGTTTGGGCCTATATGGTCCCGCTTGGTATTTTAAGGTTTTTAAGGTCCGGTCGGGATCTATATGATCCCTTTTGGCGTAATGTGGGTTTTTAAGGTCCAGTTGGGGCCTATATGATCCTGGTTGGAGTAATGTGGGTTAATAAGGTCTTGTTGGGGCCTATATAGTTCTGCTTCGTGTTTCAAAGTTGTTTAGGTATGGTTTGGACCTATATAGTCCCGCTTGGTAGTTAAAGGTCCCGTTTGTTGTAATGTGAGTTTTTAAGGTCCGGTTTGGGCCCATATGGTCCCGCTTGGTATTTTAAGGTTTTTAAGGTACGGTTTGGGCCTATATAGTCCTGTTTGTTGTAATGTGGGTTTTTAAGGTCCGGTTGGGTCCTATATGGTCCCTCTTGGTGTAATGTGGGTTTTTAAGGTCCGATTGGGGCACATATAGTCCCGCTTGGAGTAATGTGGGTTAATAAGGTCTGGTTAAGGCTTATATAGTCCAGCTTGGTATTTTAAGGTGTTAAAGGTCTGTTTGGGGCCTATACAGGGAGTGCAGAATTATTAGGCAAATGAGTATTTTGACCACATCATCCTCTTTATGCATGTTGTCTTACTCCAAGCTGTATAGGCTCGAAAGCCTACTACCAATTAAGCATATTAGGTTATGTGCATCTCTGTAATGAGAAGGGGTGTGGTCTAATGACATCAACACCCTATATCAGGTGTGCATAATTATTAGGCAACTTCCTTTCCTTTGGCAAAATGGGTCAAAAGAAGGACTTGACAGGCTCAGAAAAGTCAAAAATAGTGAGATATCTTGCAGGGGTATGCAGCACTCTTAAAATTGCAAAGCTTCTGAAGCGTGATCATCGAACAATCAAGCGTTTCATTCAAAATAGTCAACAGGGTCGCAAGAAGCGTGTGGAAAAACCAAGGCGCAAAATAACTTCCCATGAACTGAGAAAAGTCAAGCGTGCAGCTGCCACGATGCCACTTGCCACCAGTTTGGCCATATTTCAGAGCTGCAACATCACTGGAGCGCCCAAAAGCACAAGGTGTGCAATACTCAGAGACATGGCCAAGGTAAGAAAGGCTGAAAGACGACCACCACTGAACAAGACACACAAGCTGAAACGTCAAGACTGGGCCAAGAAATATCTCAAGACTGATTTTTCTAAGGTTTTATGGACTGATGAAATGAGAGTGAGTCTTGATGGGCCAGATGGATGGGCCCGTGGCTGGATTGGTAAAGGGCAGAGAGCTCCAGTCCAACTCAGACGCCAGCAAGGTGGAGGTGGAGTACTGGTTTGGGCTGGTATCATCAAAGATGAGCTTGTGGGGCCTTTTCGGGTTGAGGATGGAGTCAAGCTCAACTCCCAGTCCTACTGCCAGTTCCTGGAAGACACCTTCTTCAAGCAGTGGTACAGGAAGAAGTCTGCATCCTTCAAGAAAAACATGATTTTCCTGCAGGACAATGCTCCATCACACGCGTCCAAGTACTCCACAGCGTGGCTGGCAAGAAAGGGTATAAAAGAAGAAAATCTAATGACATGGCCTCCTTGTTCACCTGATCTGAACCCCATTGAGAACCTATGGTCCATCATCAAATGTGAGATTTACAAGGAGGGAAAACAGTACACCTCTCTGAACAGTGTCTGGGAGGCTGTGGTTGCTGCTGCACGCAATGTTGATGGTGAACAGATCAAAACACTGACAGAATCCATGGATGGCAGGCTTTTGAGTGTCCTTGCAAAGAAAGGTGGCTATATTGGTCACTGATTTGTTTTTGTTTTGTTTTTGAATGTCAGAAATGTATATTTGAATGTTGAGATGTTATATTGGTTTCACTGATAAAAATAAATAATTGAAATGGGTATATATTTGTTTTTTGTTAAGTTGCCTAATAATTATGCACAGTAATAGTCACCTGCACACACAGATATCCCCCTAAAATAGCTAAAACTAAAAACAAACTAAAAACTACTTCCAAAAATATTCAGCTTTGATATAAAGGAGTTTTTTTGGGTTCATTGAGAACATGGTTGTTGTTCAATAATAAAATTAATCCTCAAAAATACAACTTGCCTAATAATTCTGCACTCCCTGCATAGTCCCGCTTGGTATTTTAAAGTTTTGAAGATCGGTTGGGGCTGATATGATCACGCTTGGTATTTTAATGTTTTTATTGTCTGATTGGGGTCTATATGGTCCTGCTTGGTATAATGTGGGTTTTTAAAGTCCGATTGGGGCCTATATAGTCCCGTTTGGTATTTTAAGTTGTTTTAGGTATGGTTTTGGCCCATATAGTCTGGCTTGGTATTTTAAGGTTTTATAGGTCCGGTTGGGGCCTATATGGTCCCGCTTGGAGTAATGTGGGTTAATAAGGTCTTGTTGGAGCCTATATAGTCCTGCTTGGTATTTTAAGTTTTTTAAGGTCCCGTTGGGACCTATATGGTCCCTCTTGGTGTAATGTGGGTTTCTAAGGTCCGATCAGGGCCTATATAGTCCCAGTTGGAGTAACTTGGGTTTATTATGTCTGGTTGGGGCCTATATAGTCCTGCTTGGTATTTTAAGTTTTTTTTTAGATACGGTTTAGGCCAATATAGTCCCACTTGTTGTAATGTGGGTTTTTAAGGTCCGGTTGGGACCTATATGGCCCCGCTTGGAGTAATGTTGGTTAATAAGGTCTTGTTGGGGCCTATATAGTCCTGCTTGGTATTTTAAGGTTTTTAAGGTCTGGTTGGGTCCTATATGGTCCTGCTTGGTGTAATGTGGGTTTTTAAAGTCCTGTTGGGGCCTATATAGTCCCGCTTGGTATTTTAAGGTTTTTTAGATACGGTTTAGGCCAATATAATGCTTGTTGTAATGTGGGTTTTTAAAGTCCGTTTGAGGCCTATATGGTCCCGCTTGGAGTAATGTGGGTTAATAAGGTCTGGTTGGGGCCTATATATTCCCAATTGGTATTTTAAGGTTTTTAAGGTCCGGTTGGAGCCTATATGGTCCCTCTTGGTATAATGTGTGTTTTTAAGATCCGGTTGGGGCCTATATAGTCCCACTTGGTATTTTACGTTTTTATTTTAAGTACGGTTTGGGCCTAAATGGTCCCGTTTGTTGTAATGTGGGTTTTTAAGGTCCAGTTGGGGCCTATATGGTCCCGCTTGGTGTAATGTCAGTTTTTAAGGTCTGGTTTGGGCCTTTATGTTCCCGCTTGGTATTTTAAGGTTTTTAAGGTCAGTTGGGGCCAATATGGTGCCTTTTGGTGTAATGTGGGTTTTTGAGGTCTTGTTGGGGCCTATATAGTCCTGCTTGGTATTTTAAGTTTTTTTTAGGTATGGTTTGGACCTATATAGTCCTGTTTGTTGTAATGTGGGTTTTTAATGTCCGGTTTGGGCCTATATGGTCCCGCTTGGTATTTTAAGGTTTTTAAGGTCCGGTTGGGACCTATATGGTCCCTTTTGGCATAATGTGGGTTTTTAAGGTCCAGTTCGGCCCTATATGGTCCTGCTTGGAGTAATGTGGATTAATAAGGTCTGGTTAGGGCTTATATAGTCCAGCTTGGTATTTTAAGGTTTTTAAGGTCTGGTTGGGTCCTATATAGTCCCACTTGGTATTTTACGTTTTTATTTTAAGTATGGTTTGGGCCTATATGGTCCCGTTTGTTGTAATGTGGGTTTTAAAGGTCCAGTTGGGGCCTATATGGTCCCACTTGGTGTAATGTTGGTTTTTAAGGTCTGGTTTGGGCCTTTATGTTCCCTCTTGGTATTTTAAGGTTTTTAAGGTCAGGTTGGGACCTATATGGTCCCTTTTGGCATAATGTGGGTTTTTAAGGTCCAGTTGGGGCCTTTATGGTCCTGCTTGGAATAATGTAGGTTAATAAGGTCTAGTTGGGGCCTAAATAGTCCAGCTTGGTATTTTAAGGTTTTTAAGGTCTGGTTGGGTCCTATATAGTCCTGCTTGGTATTTTCAGGTTTTTTGGATACGGTTTAGGCCAATAAAGTCCCGCTTGTTGTAATGTGGGTTTTTAAAGTCCGTTTGGGGCCTCAATGGTACCGCTTGGAGTAATGTGGGTTAATAAGGTCTGGTTAGGGCCTATATAGTCCTGCTTGGTATTTTAAGGTTTGGATGGGGTTGGGGTCTATATGGTCCCGCTTGGTGTAATGCAGATTTTTTTTTTTTTGTTTTAGGTATGGTTTTGGCCCATATAGTCCGGCTTGGTATTTTAAGGTTTTAAAAGTCCGGTTGGGGCCTATATGATCCCGCTTGGTATTTTAAGGTTTTTAAGGTACAGTTTTGGCCTACATAGTCTCACTTGGTATTTTAAGGTTTTAAAGGTCCGGTTGGGGCTTATATGGTCTTGCTTGGAGTAATGTGGGTTAATAAGGTCTGGTTTGGCCCTATATAATCCCAATTGGTATTTTAAGGTTTTTAAGGTCCGGTTTGGACCTATATAGTCCCGTTTGGTATTTCAAGTTGTTTTAGGTATGGTTTTGGCCCATATAGTCCGGCTTGGTATTTTAAGGTATTAAAGGTCCGGTTGGGGCCTATATGGTCCCTCCTTGTATAATGTGTGTTTTTAAGGTCTGGTTGGGGCTTATATAGTCCCACTTGGTATTTTAAGTTTTTATTTTAAGTACGGTTTGGGCATCTATGGTCCTGTTTGTTGTAATGTGGGTTTTTAATGTCCAGTTGGGGCCTATATGGTCCCACTTGGTGTAATGTTTTTTTTTAAGGTTTGGTTTGGGCCTTTATGTTCCCGCTTGGTATTTTAAGGTTTTTAAGGTCAGGTTGGGACCTATATGGTCCCTTTTGGTGTAATGTGCTGTTTTAAGGTCCAGTTGGGGCCTTTATGGTCCTGCTTGGAATAATGTAGGTTAATAAGGTCTTGTTGGGGCCTAAATAGTCCTGCTTGGTATTTTAAAGTTTTTTAGGTATGGTTTGGGCCTATATAGTCCGGAATGGTAGTTTAAGGTTTTTAAGGTACGGTTTGGGCCTATATAGTCCCGCTTGGAGTAATGTGGGATAATAAGGTCTGGTTGGGGCTTATATAGTCCAGCTTGGTATTTTAGGGTGTTGAAGGCCTGGTTGGGTCCTATATGGTCCCGTTTGGTATAATTTGGGTTTTTAAAGTCCTGTTGGGGCCTATATATTCCCGCTTGGTATTTTAAGGTTTTTTAAGTACGGTTTTGGCATATATAGTCCCGCTTGGTATTTTAAGGTTTTTAAGATCGGTTGGGGCCGATATGGTCCCACTTGGTATTTTAATGTTTTTATGGTCTGATTGGGGTCTATATGGTCCTGCTTGGTATAATGTGGGTTTTTAAAGTTCGATTGGGGCCTATATAGTCCCGTTTGGTATTTTAAGTTGTTTTAGGCATGGTTTTGGCCCTTATAGTTCGGCTTGGTGTTTTAAGGTTTTATAGGTCCGGTTTGGGCCTATATGGTCCCGCTTGGAGTAATGTGGGTTAATAAGGTCTTGTTGGAGCCTATATAGTCCTGTTTGGTATTTTAATGTTTTTTTAGTTATGGTTTGGGCCTATATAGTCCCGCTTGGTATTTTAAGGTTTTTTTAAGGTCCGGTTGGGACCTATATGGTCCCTCTTAGTGTAATGTGGGTTTTTAAGGTCGAGTTGGGGCCTATATGGTCCCGCTTGGAGTAATGTGGGTTAATAAGGTTTTGTTGGGGCTTACATAGTCCTGGTTGGTATTTTAATGTTTTTTAGGTATGGTTGGGGCCTGTATATTCCTGCTTGGTATTTTAAGGTTTTTTAGGTACGGTTGGGCCGATATAGTCCTGCTTGTTGTAATGTGTGTTTTTAAGGTCCGGTTGGGGCCTTTATGGGACCGCTTGGAGTAATGTGGGTTAATAAAGTCAGGTTGGTGCCTATATAGTCTTGCTTGGTATTTTAAGGTTTTTTAGGTACGGTTTGGGTTGATATAGTCCCACTTGTTGTAATGTGGGTTGTTAAGGACTGGTTGGGGCCTATATGGTCCCGCTTGGAGTAATGTGGGTTAATAAGGTCTTGTTGGGGCTTACATAGTCCTGTTTGGTATTATAAGGTGTTGAAGGTCTGGTTGGGTCCTATATGGTCCCGTTTGGTATAATGTGGGTTTTTAAAGTCCTGTTGGGGCCTATATAGTCCCGCTTGGTATTTTAAGGTTTTTTAAGTACGGTTTTGGCATATATAGTCCCGCTTGGTATTTTAAGGTTTTTAAGATCGGTTGGGGCCGATATGGTCCCGCTTGGTATTTTAATGTTTTTATGGTCTGATTGGGGTCTATATGGTCCTGCTTGGTATAATGTGGGTTTTTAAAGTTCGATTGGGGCCTATATAGTCCCGTTTGGTATTTTCCAAATCTTTTTATTGACACATAAGCAGTGCTCAATAACACAATATTGTTGGACTCGCAGGTCCAACACAATTTTGCATAAACAGGATTTTTTAACATCGTTTTAGATATCTTGTACAACTTTGTTGTCAATAATGATTATCCTGTCCTGACAATTTTGGGTGTCTGCTTTATGTGTCCACCATAACCTTTTTCCGTTTTCTCAACTTTGCAGGAAACGCCTGCTAGCTATTCCTTCCCTAGCCATTGACTTCTCAATACTAAACTTGTCAAATTCTTACATGTGAGCTAACTTGTTGTCTTTCCATGTAGATATATATAGATGTTTTGCATAGCTCGAGAATTACATTGTTCACCTAGTATATGGGAAGTATAACATCGAACAAACAATGAATAAACAAGTCAATGAACTTATTACCTGTATCTTCCTTGCTTTTTTTTTTTTTCCTCTTTCTTCTTGTCTATCTTCTTCAGTTTACTCAATTCGCCAGTAGTTGTCAACGCCCAAGACACCCGTCACCCCGGCCTGGAGTCTCCGCCTCATCCAATTACGCCTTACCTTCCTAGTGTACTAATTTCCACTCTAAATCAAGTTTTTGTTAAATTAAAATAGCTTTGTCCGACTCCACCCATCTGTCCCAAATTTGACTAAAAGTGGAGAGGGAGTTGTTTATTGAATGCGTCATTTTTTCATAAATCATGATGTGGTTTAATTTTTTTATAACCTCTTCGGCGTCTAAATGGGGTGATTTCCAATTCTTTGCAATGTGGCTTTTGGTTGCCAGCATGACCATTTGTATCCACTTGTTATGGTTCTTATTAACGTTCAGTACTGGCATTCCCAGTAAGCATGTCTCCCTAGAGGGGTGTATTTCCCTGTCTAATACCTCAGAGATCATTGCAGTTACCCTTCGCCACAGGGCCTGTACTTTTGGGCAGTCCCACCAGATGTGGCCAAAGGTTCCTCTATCTGAGCAGTTCCTAAAGCACTCAGGAGGGGAAAGCGGATTTATCTTATTTAGCCTGTCAGGTGTCATGTATACCCTGTGTAGTACTTTAGTTGCTGTTTCTAAATGGCTAAAGAAGAGGGAGCCTTTAGTCAGTGCCTTGTGTATTTTTCCCCATCTCTGGGTGTCCCATTCTACTCCCATTTCCTGTTCCCATTGTTGGACATGTTTAGGCTTTTGGTCTTTAAGTGGCTTGTTGGCAAGCGAGTAAAGGTTACCAATTATGCCTCTGGTTAGGGGATTCTGCGCACATACTTTCGCAAACCAGGTGTCCTGTGGGGGACCCGAGGATTTGACCAGTTCTTGGACCCTGTGGCATATCTTGTTATAGTTAAATATCTCCCTGTCTGGTAGATTGTACTTATTTATGAATTGTATAGAGGTTAAAAGGTTGCCGTCTTGAAACCATGCCCCTAGCAGGTCTAGTTTCCGCGAGAGCCACCACGCTTTTGAGACCCCCCTAATTCCTTCATAATCTGGGACCCCGAAAGGACTGGCGTGAGAGATGAAAGGGAGTGTGTTAACTGCCGCTTGGAGTTCGCCCCTCTCCACTCCTGCAGGGATAATTTAATCATTGGATTATTGTAGCCTGATTTTGCTATTGGGGGGAGTGTCGGGGACCAAATGATATTATCCCATTTGTAGGGTTTCATTTGATAGTTCTCTAGGGATACCCACATTGGTTGGTGTTCACTGGAATGGGCTTGTGGTAGGAAAGAAATCTGGGCTGCTTTAAAGTAGTGTATCAAATTTGGGCACGCCAAACCCCCTGCTTCTCTGTCTCTATACATTAGGGACTTGTTGATTCTCGGGTGTTTATGTTGCCAGATGAATCGGAATACCGCTTTTTGGAAGCCATCTAGATCTCCTCTATGTATTCTAATCGGGAGTGTTCTAAAATAGTATAAGATTTTGGGTAACATGTTCATTTTAAAAGCGTTTATTCTTCCTGTCCATGACAGGTTGTATCTATTCCACCTAAGTAGATCTGTTTGTAATTTTTTGTAAAGGGGGATATAATTTTCTTTGTATAAAGCTGACAGCTCTGGTGTGAGGTTAACTCCTAGATATTTGATACTTCCCTTTGGCCATGAGAACGAGTGTCCCTCTTTTAGGGCTTGTACCTGGTCTGAGGGCACTCTCATGCATATTATTTCAGATTTATCTGCGTTAACTTTGAGGCCTGACAAGTTCCCAAACCGGGACATTAAGTCCATAAGGGCTGCTATTGAGGTTACCGGTTTTGTAAGCGTGCACAAGATGTCATCTGCGAACAAACTGCATTTCATTTGTTGACATCCCACCTCAATACCCTGTATGGTGGGGCATGTCCTAATGGCCTGAGCGAGAGGTTCGATGGCTAGAGCGAATAGTAGCGGGGACAGGGGGCATCCCTGCCTCGTACCTCTCTGGATGTTTATAAGATCTCTATTAGCCCCTGGAAGCCTAAGGCTTGCCGTCGGTGCTTTGTATAATGTATTTACTAGATTTGTAAATTTGCCTCTGATGCCGAATTTTTCTAGAACCGCATGTAAATAAGGCCATTCAACGGAGTCGAATGCCTTTTCTAGATCTAAGGCTACTAGACTGAGAGGTATATTCGCCTTTTTAGCTATGTGGGAGACATTTAGAATACGTCGTATGTTATCCCCAGCTTGTCTGTACGGCACAAAGCCCACTTGGTCTTTGTGTATTAGTTTGGGGAGGAATTTGGCTACCCTTGCTGCCATTAGCTTAGATAGGATTTTAATGTCCCTGTTTAACAGGGATATTGGCCTATAGTTCCTTGGGTTTAAAGTATCCTTTCCTGGTTTAGGGATAAAGACTACATCTGCCTGGTTTAGCTCGGCTGGCATTGGCTCTCCTAATAGCATCTCATTAAATAATTTGCTTAGGTGTGGGGCAAGGTGTCTTGCAAGGCTTTTATAATATAAGTTTGAGTAGCCATCCGGGCCAGGGGCTTTTCCTGCTTTAAGCGTTTTTATAGTGTCAATAACTTCGGACGGGGTTATCTCTGCATTTAGGGAGTCTAATTCCCCCTCCGAGATTTTGGGAATGTCTAGGCTGTTAAGGAATTCCTGCACTGTGAAGTTATTGGCTTTTGTTTTTGCCGAGTAGATTTCTTGGTAGCACTTATGTAATGTCTTTTTTATTTCCGATTGGTTCATTGTAATTTCTCCACTTTCCGTTTTAATTTTGGTGATATGAGTTAAGTTTTTCTTTAGGTTGAGTCTGCGTGCAAGCATAGGGGAGGGCTTGTTACCCTGGGCGTAAAACTTATGCCTAGTTTTCCTAAGGGCCTGTTCAGTTTTAGCGGCTAGTACAGAATCTAGTTCTAGTCTAGCGTTGTCTAGCTGGGTTCTAGAGACCCCAGGAG
This sequence comes from Discoglossus pictus, assembly GCA_027410445.1. Classification (NCBI taxonomy): domain Eukaryota; kingdom Metazoa; phylum Chordata; class Amphibia; order Anura; family Alytidae; genus Discoglossus; species Discoglossus pictus. The sequence continues at coordinate 185,859,928 of CM050170.1, read as the reverse complement.
CTTTGGCCTGAATTGCTTTTTCCAAGTACTGCAGTTTTTTAAATAAGTCATTTTCTTTTTGAATGCATTGTTTCTTTCTGGCAGCTGCCATTTTAATTATGGTGCCTCTAATGTATGCTTTGTGCGCTACCCAGACCCACCCTATATTTGCCTCGGGGACCATGTTTAACGTGAAGTAATCTTGAATGTCATGTTCTATTTGAGCTAGCGATCCGGGATTGGTTAGAAGTGCCTCGTTTAAGCTCCACTTCCCAGGGGTTGTGAGACTAAGTCCCAGTTGAATTTTGATGCTAACTACCGCGTGGTCAGACCAAGGGCAAGGGTGGATCTGGGCATCCACTGTGTGGTTAAATAGCGAGGTATGAGTTAGGAGAACATCTATTCTGGAATAGGAATTGTGAGTTGGGGAGTAATAAGAATACTCCTTTTCCGAGGGGTGTAGTCCTCTCCAGGCATCAATCAACTCTAGCTCCCTCATTTGTGTGTGAATTGTTTTGAGCTGTTTCAAGTTGCGCGTGGGATGGGTTGCTCTTGATCTGTCTACAGAAGGCTTGAGCGTAAGGTTAATGTCACCTCCTAGTATGATTCTGCCCCAGTCTTTTTGCTTCAAGGTACTTAGTAATTTAGTAAGGGCTCTGGTGGGCGCTGTGGTAGGGGCATAGATATTAACCAATGAGATTCTGAGGTTTAGGATGGTTCCTGTTAAAATTAGAAAATTACCCTCTTTGTCTTTGGTTTGTTTTTCGACTACAAATGGGAAATCACGGTGTATTAATGTAGCTAAGCTTGCTTTTTTGCTTTTCTGGTTGCAAGTGTAGAATACTGGGAATTCCTTGTGTAGGTAGGTGGGTACTTTGCCCTGGGCGAAATGGGTCTCTTGCATAAATATGACAGATGGATGGAATCTTTTATAGAACAGGAAAGCTTTGCGTCTTTTAAATTGAGAGTTGAAGCCCCTTACATTGTGTGTTAAAAAGGTGTGCTCTACATCAGCCATTGGTTTTTTGTGTAGTTAGCTTTATATGTTCTCAGTGGGGAGTGTGTGGCGGTTAGGTTACCTGGATGTGGAATGCTGAAGGACCGTGACCTGCGCCGGGAACCTCCCTTGGGTGTCTTGGGCGCCGAGACCACCTGTAAACAGGATAGACTAAGAAGAAAAGCAAAAGAGATACAGAAGCTTAGATTCAACATTTCAATAAACTGGTTAAAACATGTCCTAACAATTTGGTAGTTTCCCTGTCTCCCTACCTGTTTCCATACCTTGAGGCCAGTAGCTATTTCTCCCATTACTGGGTTTGACCTCTTAGGGAGAGGACTCCCTCCTGGGGGTTCTACCTGGGGAGTTGTTAAGGGCTCAAAACTCCCCTTAATCTTCATCCCTCCAAATCATTTAAGTCACCTCAAGAGCTCCGCTACAGCTAGATCTGCATTTCTATATATAACAATCTATCTGTCTCTAACATAACTTAAACATTTTAGCTATTTGCTGCATTTTCTTCGGGTCAACCTGCTCATGGGGAAAAAAAAGTGTTCAATACTCTCTCAATGATCAGCATCAGGATCCTCGCAGTCGGCTGACGGAGCGGTGTCCAGGCCTCCTCCTGTAGCTTGCTCCATGAGAGGCCCCCTACTGAAGGCTGCTGTTTTTGGTTTTTTGGCCGATACTTGCCACATCTTGGCAAGACTGGGTCTGGGTCTTGGACTTCTCCTTTCAGCGTCTCTATCCTCTGCTAGTAAATTTAGCTTTCTCAGGAGGATCTCAGCTTCTTCTACTGTGTGTACTCTGTAAGTGGATCCGCCCCGCTGGAAAATTAGTGAAAATGGAAAACCCCACTTGTAGAGGATTTTGTTGCTGGACAATATCTCCAGCATGGGTTTCATCTCCTTCCTTTTCTGCAGTGTGGCCGGAGCCAAGTCCATGTATACTTGTATAGATGAGTTGTCCGGGCCTTTGATTTCTTTGAGCCTTCTCGCTGCTGTGAGTATCAAGTCTCTTGCGCTTTGTTTGGCAAACCTTATTATTATATCCTTAGGTTGGTTGTTAGCTTTTGTTGGGCCAAGGGCCCTATGCGCTCTTTCAATAGCCCAGTCTGCTTCGCTGCTTGTGGGAATGATCCCAAGTATGACCGCTTTTGAGTACTGCAGTATGTCTGAGATGCTGCTTGGGACATTTCTCAGTCTTATGTTATGTCTTCGTGAGCGGTTTTCAAGATCTTCAACCTTGTCAGTCAGCTCTTTTATCTGTGTGGAGTGTTGCGCCATTACCTCTTGATCATGCATCTGGGCTTCTACTATCTGGTCTGTTTGCTCCTCTAACAGCTGCGTTCTTTGTCCCAGGCCATGCAGCTCCCTTTTCAGGTCAGTGATAGCAGTCGTCATTAGTTCTTGGAACATCAGTTTTATTTTTTCCATGTTTTTGTCTGTTAGTTCAACCTGAGCATGTGCTACTTCCGGCTCTCCCTCTCTGTCCGGCGAGTTTGAGTTGTGCGGGAATAATGACGCATCGTTTGGAGCTTTGTAAAACTCCTGGATGTTTCTACTCGCTTGATTCTTTTGGGGTTTGGTGCTGCTGCGAGCCGCCATGATGCCGCCTTGTCCTGAGGGTGTGATCTATAGAGGTTGCCGTCTTCTGACTCTGTGCTGTAGGTGAAGCAGGCTAGGGATTTTGCTTAGTTGAGCATGAGAGTTTAGGTGGGCTAGAGCTTTTCTGGTAGCAGGCTCATGTAGGTGACTTGCATAATTCAGTGAGTTATTGCATCTTGCTTTTTGAATTGTTTAACATATTTACAATCTTAGTGAAACTTGTCTGTATAAGTCTTGCCAGCTTATTTGTGACATGCGTCTCACAACTTGTTGTTTATTAAGTTAGGAGAGATGCTGGGTTGTGATTCTGTCTCTTAAATCTTTTAACCCCTTTTAATCTTAATCTTTGCACAGATGCATTGGAGGCAGTAATTGTGCTGCTGTAGGCTGTCCAGTTGGGGACTCCCCTGTGGGGCTTAAAAAGGCTGCTGTTAGTGCTGTCTGGGACCCATTTTGGAGCCTTGTTTGGGGGCGGGCCCCTCTTGGTGTATGTGTCTCAAGATGGCCTCCTGCCCCCTCTAAGTAAATAGAGTTGTGCCACTTTAGATGTTGGGGTCTAGGCTGCCTCTATTATGCTTATTTTTGCCTATGCACTACTTGTGTAGGGATGGTGAGGGAGGGATCTGGTGTAGTGTGTCCCTCTTACCTCCCAGAGTAGCCTCTCAATGGAGTCTGGCACCTCTTTCAGTCTCTGGCACAAGCTCAGTGGGGGACCAGGTGGTGGAGGCCCCAACCACTTACTTTGATCCAGTGGTAGGTGATGCTCGTTGGGGGTTAAAAGTGGGCTTCTGGGCTGCTTGGGTTGCCCCTGCAGCACTGCTCTGCTGTGCAGCTGCTGCTGCTGCTGCTGCTGCTGCTGCTGCTGATCGCCTGGGAGGCCGGATGCACTAGGCCTCAACCATGCGGCGTGTTAATTAGCCCCGATTTTCGCAATTCTTCTTTACTCCTCTTCCCCTGCACCCCCTTACACTTGTGCTGGTGTTTAAAGTTTTTTTTTTGTGGGGGATTAGGGCAGATTACCCTGGATTGAGTGGGTATTGGGATGGAGCTGATGTCTGGCAAGTCTTGCTGTCCCGTTAGGCCACGCCCCCTCTCTCCCGTTTGGTATTTTAAGTTGTTTTAGGTATGGTTTTGGCCCATATAGTCTGGCTTGGTATTTTAAGGTTTTATAGGTCCAGTTGGGGCCTATATGGTCCCGCTTGGAGTAATGTGGGTTAATAAGGTCTTGTTGGAGACTATATAGTCCTGCTTGGTATTTTAAGTTTTTTAAGGTCCCGTTGGGACCTATATGGTCCCTCTTGGTGTTATGTGGGTTTCTAAGGTCCGATCAGGGCCTATATAGTCCCAGTTGGAGTAACTTGGGTTTATTATGTCTGGTTGGGGCCTATATAGTCCTGCTTGGTATTTTAAGTTTTTTTTTAGATACGGTTTAGGCCAATATAGTCCCACTTGTTGTAATGTGGGTTTTTAAGGTCCGGTTGGGACCTATATGGCCCCGCTTGGAGTAATGTTGGTTAATAAGGTCTTGTTGGGGCCTATATAGTCCTGCTTGGTATTTTAAGGTTTTTAAGGTCTGGTTGGGTCCTATATGGTCCTGCTTGGTGTAATGTGGGGTTTAAAGTTCTGTTGGGGCCTATATAGTCCTGCTTGGTATTTTGAGTTTTTTTGGGTACGGTTGTGGCCTGTATAGTTCCGCTTGGTATTTTAAGGTCTTAAAGATCGGGTTGGGGCCTATATGGTCCTGCTTGGTGTAATGTGGGTTTTTAAGGTCCGATTAGGGCCTATATAGTCCTGTTTGGTATTTTAAGTTGTTTTAGGTATGGTTTTGGCCCATATAGTCCGGCTTGGTATTTTACGGTTTTAAAGGTCCGGTTTAATATGGTCCCGCTTGGTATAATGTGTGTTTTTATGGTCCGGTTGGGCCCTATATAGTCACGCTTGGTATTTTACGTTTTTTTTAAGTACTGATAGGCCTATATTGTCCCGCTTGTTGTAATGTGGGTTTTTAAGGTCTAGTTGGGGCCTATATGGTCCCACATGGAGTAATGTGGGTTAATAAGGTCTGGTTGGGGTTTATATAGTCCCACTTGGTATTTTAAGTGTTTTTAGATATGGTTTGGGCCTACATAGTCCCATTTTTTGTAAGGTGAGTTTTTAAGGTCCAGTTGGGGCCTATATGATCCCATTTGGTGTAAAAATGTTTTTTAAGGTCTGGTTTGGCCCTTTATGGTCCTGCTTGGTATTTTAAAGTTTTTAAGGTCCGGATGGGACCTATATGGTCCCTTTTGGCGTAATGTGGGTTTTTAAGGTCGAGTTTGGGCCTATATGGTCCTGCTTGGTATTTTAAAGTTTTTTAAGGTACGGTTTGGGTCTATATAGTCCTGTTTGTTGTAATGTGGGTTTTTAAAGTCCGGTTTGGGCCTATATGGTTCTGCTTGGTATTTTAAGGTTTTTAAGGACCGGTTGGGACCTATATGGTCCCTTTTAGCGTAATGTGGGTTTTTAAGGTCCAGTTCGGGCCTATATGGTCCTGCTTGGAATAATGTGGGTTAATAAGGTCTGGTTGGGTCCTATATGGTCCTGCTTGGTGTAATGTGGGTTTTTAAGGTCTGATTAGGGCCTATATAGTCCTGTTTGGTATTTTAAGTTGTTTTTAGGTATGGTTTTGGCCCATATAGACTGGCTTGGTATTTTAACGTTTTAAAGGTCCGGTTTAATATGATCCCGCTTTGTATAATGTGTGTTTTTATGGTCCGGTTGCGGCCTATATAGTCCCTCTTGGTATTTTAAGGTTTTTAAGGTCTTGTTGGGTCCTATATGGTCCCGCTTGGTGTAATGTGGGTTTTTAAGGTCCAGTTGGGGCCTTTATGGTCCTGCTTGGAATAATGTAGGTTAATAAGGTCTAGTTGGGGCCTAAATAGTCCAGCTTGGTATTTTAAGGTTTTTAAGGTCTGGTTGGGTCCTATATGGTCCCGCTTGGTGTAATGTGGGTTTTTAAAGTCCTGTTGGGGCCTATATAGTCCTGCTTGGTATTTTCAGTTTTTTTAGATACGGTTTAGGCCAATATAGTCCCGCTTGTTGTAATGTGGGTTTTTAAAGTCCGTTTGGGGCCTCAATGGTCCCGCTTGGAGTAATGTGGGTTAATAAGGTCTGGTTAGGGCCTATATAGTCCTGCTTGGTATTTTAAGGTTTGGATGGGGTTGGGGTCTATATGGTCCCGCTTGGTGTAATGCAGTTTTTTTTTTTTTGTTTTAGGTATGGTTTTGGCCCATATAGTCCGGCTTGGTATTTTAAGGTTTTAAAGGTCCGGTTGGGGCCTATATGATCCCGCTTGGTATTTTAAGGTTTTTAAGGTACAGTTTTGGCCTACATAGTCTCACTTGGTATTTTAAGGTTTTAAAGGTCCGGTTGGGGTTTATATGGTCTTGCTTGGAGTAATGTGGGTTAATAAGGTCTGGTTTGGCCCTATATATTCCCAATTGGTATTTTAAGGTTTTTAAGGTCCGGTTTGGACCTATATAGTCCCGTTTGGTATTTCAAGTTGTTTTAGGTATGGTTTTGGCCCATATAGTCCGGCTTGGTATTTTAAGGTATTAAAGGTCCGGTTGGGGCCTATATGGTCCCTCTTGGTATAATGTGTGTTTTTAAGGTCTGGTTGGGGCTTATATAGTCCCACTTGGTATTTTACGTTTTTATTTTAAGTACGGTTTGGGCATCTATGGTCCTGTTTGTTGTAATGTGGGTTTTTAAGGTCCAGTTGGGGCCTATATGGTCCCACTTGGTGTAATGTTGTTTTTTAAGGTTTGGTTTGGGCCTTTATGTTTCCGCTTGGTATTTTAAGGTTTTTAAGGTCAGGTTGGGACCTATCTGGTCCCTTTTGGTGTAATGTGCTGTTTTAAGGTCCAGTTGGGGCCTTTATGGTCCTGCTTGGAATAATGTAGGTTAATAAGGTCTTGTTGGGGCCTAAATAGTCCTGCTTGGTATTTTAAAGTTTTTTAGGTATGGTTTGGGCCTATATAGTCCGGAATGGTAGTTTAAGGTTTTTAAGGTCTGGATGGGGCCTATATGGTCCCGATTGGTATAATGTGGGTTTTTAAAGTCCTGTTGGGCCTATATAGTCCCGCTTGGTATTTTAAGGTTTTTTTAGGTACTGTTTTGGCCTATATAGTCCAGCTTTATATTTTAAGATTTTAAAGGTCCAGTTGGGGCTTATATGGTCCCGCTTGTTGTAATGTGGGTTAATAAGGTCTGGTTTGGGCCTTTATATTTGGGATTGGTATTTTAAGGTTTTTTAAGGTCCGGTTTGGACTTATATAGTCCCTTTTGGTATTTTAAGTTGTTTTAGGTTTGTTTTGGCCCATATAGGCCAGCATGGTATTTTAGGATATTAAAGGTCCGGTTGGTGCCTATATGGTCCCTCCTGGTGTAATGTGGGTTTTTAAGGTCTGATTGGGGCCTATATAGTCCCACTTGGAGTAATGTGGGTTAATTATGTCTGGTTGGGGCACATATAGTCCCGCTTGGTATTTTAAGGTTTTTTAGATACGGTTTAGGCCAATATAGACCCGCTTGTTGCAATGTGTGTTTTTAAGGTCCTGTGGAGGCCTATATGGTCCAGCTTGGAGTAATGTGGGTTTTTAAAGTCCTGTTGCGGCCTATATAGTCCCGCTTGGTATTTTAAGGCTTTAAAGATCGTGTTGGGGTCTATATGGTCCCACTCAGTATTTTATGGTCTGATTGGGGCCTATATGGTCCGGTATAATGTGGGTTTTGAATGTCCTGTTGGGGCCTATATAGTCCCGCTTGATATTTTAATGTTATTTTAGGTATGGTTTTGGCCTATATAGTTCCGCTTGGTATTTTAAGTTTTTTAATGTCTGGATGGGGCCTATATGGTCCCGATTGGTATAATGTGGGTTTTTAAAGTCCTGTTGGGGCCTATATAGTCCCGCTTGGTATTTTAAGTTTTTTTTTGGTACTGTTTTGTCCTATATAGTCCAGCTTTATATTTTAAGATTTTAAAGGTCCAGTTGGGGCTTATATGGTCCCGCTTGGTGTAATGTAGGTTTTTAAGGTCCGGTTGGGGCTTATATGGTCCAGCTTGTTGTAATGTGGGTTAATAAGGTCTGGTTTGGGCCTATATATTTCCGATTGGTATTTTAAGGTTTTTAAGGTCCGGTTTGGACCTATATAGTCCCTTTTGATATTTTAGGTTGTTTTAGGTATGTTTTGGCCCATATAGGCCGGCATGGTATTTTAAGATATTAAAGGTCTGGTTGGGGCCTATATGGTCCCTCCTGGTGTAATGTGAATTTTTAAGGTCTGATTGGGGCCTATATAGTCCCACTAATGTGGGTTAATTATGTCTGGTTGGGGCATATATTGTCCCGCTTGGTATTTTAAGGTTTTTTAGATACGGTTTAGGCCAATATAGACCCGCTTGTTGTAATGTGTGTTTTTAAGGTCCGGTGGAGGCCTATATGGTCCAGCTCGGAGTAATGTGGGTTTTTAAAGTCCCATTGGGGCCTATATAGTTCCGCTTGGTATTTTAAGGTTTTTTTTGGTACTGTTTTGTCCTATATAGTCCAGCTTTATATTTTAAGATTTTAAAGGTCCAGTTGGGGCTTATATGGTCCCGCTTGGTGTAATGTAGGTTTTTAAGGTCCGGTTGGGGCTTATATGGTCCAGCTCGGAGTAATGTGGGTTTTTAAAGTCCCATTGGGGCCTATATAGTTCCGCTTGGTATTTTAAGTTTTTTTAGGTACTGTTTTGGCCAATATAGTCCCTCTTGGTATTTTAAGGCTTTAAAGATCGGGTTGGGGTCTATATGGTCCCACTCAGTATTTTAAGGTCTGGTTGGGGCCCATATGGTCCGGTATAATGTGGGTTTTGAATGTCCTGTTGGGGCCTATATAGTCCTGCTTGATATCTTAAGGTTTTTTAGTTATGGTTTTGGCCTATATAGTCTCGCTTGGTATTTTAAGGTTTTAAAGGTCCGTTTGGGCCTATATGGTCCTGCTTGGTGTACTGTGTTTTTTTTTTAGGTCCGATTGGGGCTTATATAGTTCTGTTTGGTCTTTTAAGTTGTTTTAGGTATGGTTTTTGCCCATATAGTCCAGCTTTGTATTTTAAGGTTTTAAAGGTCCGTTGGGGCCTATTTGGTCCCGCTTTCAGTAATGTAGGTTAATAAGGTCTGGTCGGGGCCTATATAGTCCTGCTTGGTATTTTAAGGTTTTATAGGTACGTTTTGGGCCTATATAGTCCTGCTTGGTATTTTAAGGTTTTACAGATCCAGTTGGGGCCTATATGGTCCCGCTTGGTGTAATGTGGGTTTTTAAGGTCCGGTTGGGGCCTATATAGTAATGCTTGTTAATTTAAATTTTTTTAGGTATGGTTTTGGCCTATATAGTGCCGCTTTGTATTTTAAGGTTTTAAAGGTCCGGTTGGGGCTTATATGGTCTCCTTGGTGTAATGTGGGTCAATAAGGTCCAGTTGGGGCCGATATAGTCCCGCTTGTTGTAATGTGGGTTTTTAATGTCTGGTTTGGGCCTATATATTCCTGATTGGTTGTTTTATTTGATCAATTCCTATAAAATACAGACATCTGGGATCATTGCCATGTGTCAGTTTTACATGTCTTGCGACTAATGTATCTTCTTTATTTAATAAAGAATTGATATGCTCTAAAGTCCGTCAACGTATTTGTCTTATCGTTTTTGCTTTTGTACCTAAGTCCACAAATAGAAAAAATTTGTATACCACACCAATTGAGTCACAAGATATATGACATCTGATGTTATAACTTTCTAAACCTAAATGATTAGTCTTCTTTATTTAAGGGGGAAGCTTTAGATTTACAGCAAGGGTGGCAACAGATACTATGTTTGTGTAACCAATTTTCTGGTGATGATATTTGAAAATGACTTCCTACCTGGATATCTTTTACATTTTGGGATCTCTTATAGGTTATTGATGGTTTTGGTGTTATAAGTTTTGAGATGTCACTATCCAAAGTTAATATATGCCAATGCTGAGATTTAATATAGAAGCAGAACAGAGTAAAGATATTATATCTCCCTATTAGTCTAAAAGGTTGCTGATCTATCATATGATCTTTAGCGGCCAATAATTTAGATTGATCTGATTCTAAAGCTTTTTTCTATGCTTTTTTTAAGAATCTTTTTTGAATATCCTGTCTAAAAATCTCTGTCGAAGATCCTTAGCTTGTTATTTGAACTCGAAAATATTACTGCAATTCCGTTGAAGTCGGATATACTGCCCATTGGGGATAGCTTTAATTGTACTCTCTGGATGATGACTTGAACTAGGAAGTAAACTGTTTGTTGCTGTACTTATCCTGTATACAGTTATCTTAATATAATTATTTACATCTTTGCTGATCATTAGATCTAAGAATGTTACTTTTCCTGGCTGTATTTCTATGTGAGGCTTACCGGTAAGTAGTTATCATTGATATTTAACTTTTCTAGATCTTTTTCAGATTTAGAGATCTATAGATAGAGTAAAGTCCTGATTTTCATCAGAGAACACTGTTTTGTCCTCCTAATGTCCAAGGTATAAATTGGCATAGTTAGGGGCACAGGGAGTACCCATCGTGGTGCCCCTAACTTGCCTGTACATCTGTTGATTAAAAATAAAGTAATTAGTACAATAACACAGGAGATGTAGTTTTAAGTTTTATTACGCATTAATTCTGATGATTCTATCAGTATTAGTAAGACTCTGAACATACTAATAAGTGCCAGTTGATAGAGGAAATGGAAGAAAAGGGGGCACTTTTTTATACAGTCCTCCTGACACTTGACCAAAACAAATAATTCAACTACTGGAGAAAGAATAACTGAATATACCAAGCGTAAATAACATTTCACTTTCATTTTGTTATTTTAAAAAATGGTAGCAGTTACAGTGCCTTGCAAAAGTATTCACCCCCCTTGGAATTGTTTGTGTTTGTTGCCTCACAACCTTGAATTAACATGGATTGTTTGAGGATTTGCATCATTTAATTTACAGAACATGCCCACAACTTTGAAGATGTTTTTTTTTCTTATTGTGAAGCAAACAACAAATAGGACAAAATAACAGAAAAAGTAAATGTGCATAACTATTCACCCCTCTAAAGTCAATACTTTGTAGAGCCACCTTTTTCAGCAATCACAGCTTCAAGTCGCTTTGGATAAGTCTCTATGAGCTGGGATGGGATTTTTGCCCATACCTCCTTGCAAAACTGCTCCAGCTCCTTCAAGTTGGATGGTTTGAGCTTGTGAACAGCAATCTTTAAGTCTGACCACAGATTTTCTATTGGATTGAGGTCTGGGCTTTGACTAGGCCATTCCAACACATTTACATGTTTCCCCTTAAACCACTCAAGTGTTGCTTTAGCAGTGTGTTTGGGGTCATTGTCCTGCTGGAAGGTGAACCTCCGTCCTAGCCTCAAATCACGCACAGAGTGGTACAGGTTTTGCTCAAGAATATCCCTGTATTTAGCACCATCCATCTTTCCCTCAACTCTGACAAGTTTCCTAGTCCCGGAATGGTGTTCTTTGCGTGATGTGATGTGTTGGGTTTGCGCCAGACATTGAGTTTTCTTTGATGGCCGAAAATTTCAATTTTAGTCTCATCAGACCAGAGCATCTTCCACCATACATTCCTCCAGGGTTACCTTAGGTCTCTGTGCTGCCTCTCTGATTAATGCCCTCATTGCCCGGTCCGTGAGTTTTGGTGGGCGGCCGTCTCTTGGCAGGTTTGCTGATGTGCCATGTTCTTTCCATTTGGTTATGATAGATTTGATGGTGCTCCTGGAGATCATCAAAGGTTTGGATATTTTTTTATAACCTAACCCTGACTTGTACTTCTCAACAACATTGTCCCTTACTTGTTTGGAGAGTTCCTTAGTCTTCCTGGCAGTGTTTGGTTAGTGGGGCCTCTTGCTTAGGTGTTGCAGCCTCTGTGGCCTTTCAAAAAAGGTGTATATGTAATGACAGATTATGTGACACTTAGATTGCACACAGGGGGACATCATTTCACTAATTATGTGACTTCTGAAGGTAATTGGTAGCACCAGTGCTTTTTATGGGCTTCATAACAAAGGGGGTGAATACATACGCACATGCCAATTTTCTGCTTTCTATTTCTAAAAAATAGTTTTATGTATATATTTTTCTCATTTACTTCACCAACTTAGACTATTGTGTTCTGATCCATCACATAAAATTCAGATTAAGAACATTGAACTTAAGGCTGTAATGTAACAAAATAGGTAAAAAGTCAAGGGGGTGAATAGTTTTGCAAGGCACTGTATATGTGTGTGTGTGTATATATATATATATATATATATATATATATATATATATATATATATATATATATATATATATATATATATATATATATATATATTATCTTTATTTATATCGCGCCAACATATTCCGTAGCGCTGTGTGTATATATATATATATATATATATATATATATAATGACACAGTGTTTTTGGAGCTCTAATGTGTCAGTGTTGAAGGCCTCATAGCAGAATAAGCTGATTCAAACATAAAACTCTCCTGGTGGGCTTACCCTCTGCATACTATGAACTTCACGTTAAATCACGCACAGAGTGGTACAGGTTTTGCTCAAGAATATCCCTGTATTTAGCACCATCCATCTTTCCCTCAACTTTGACCAGTTTCGCAGTCTCGGCAACTGCGAGGCCCGTGGGACGTAGCCGCAACTGCAAGCCTCACGAAGCGAGGCAAGCAGTTAAGGGCCGCGGGACTTAGCCTGCAGTGAGGGCCGCAATCCTCCTCCTCCCTCCTAACCCCCTTGGACCGCGGGACTTAGGCTGCAGTGAGGGCCGCAATCCTCCTCCCTCCTAAACCCCTTGGCTCGCCGGACTTCGGCGCTCAGGCCTGCTGGACTTAGCCTGAAGTGAGGACCGCAATCCTCCTCCCTCCTAACACCCTTGGCCCGCAGGACTTTAGCACTCAGGCCCGCAGGACTTAGCCTGCAGTGAGGGCCCAAATCCTCCTCCTACCTCCTAATTCCCTTATCCTCCCTCCTTCCCCCCTCTCCAAAACTCCCCCTATACCCTTCCCCCTCTCTCCTCTCTTCTTACCTTGAGCCGCTGAGCTCCTGCTGCTGTTCTCTCCCCTACAGTGCTTCTTCTTGCTGTGACCATACTGGCATATACTAATGACGTGTCGTCACATGCATGTCACGTCATTAGCATATGCCGGTTCCGGACACAGGCAGAAGACGCGCTGCAGCAGCAGGAGCTCAGTGGATCAAGGTAAGAAAAGAGTAGAGAGGGGATAGGGAGGTTTTTGGAGAGGAGGGAAGGAGGGAGGATAAGAGGGGGAAAGGGAGGAGGAGGATGAGACACCAGGGAGGGAGAGGAGGGGGGGGGAAAGACACAAGGGAGGGAGAGGAGGGGGAAAAGGAGACACAAGGGAGGTGAGGAGGGGGAAAAGGAGACACAAGGGAGGGAGAGATGGCACCCTCGCTTCGCAAGCGACGCAACACCATGACCAACATCGCAAATGTCACCAACATTGCAAGATCCACAACTATATATGTGATAGATAATTTAAACGACACCGGGGTATAGATGATAGATTTAGGTATCTTGTCATGATTTCTAATCATGTTCGACTAAGGAGAGTATGGGCATTGTTTAATGGTTATTATTTACACACTCTTCTGTGTTAGTGTACATACTTACCTTTAAAAGGGGAGTATCTGTCACTTCTTCTACTCTGGTCCTGAAAGGAGCTAGGATAAATAGTATAACTTAAATAAGTATTTTGAAGATCACCATTTCGCACCCAGATAAAATAAATATTTTATATGTACATAATGTTCCACTCATTCATTTCAGGTGTTCTTTGGATAATAAAAAACAATTAATCACATTATATAATGTCCTTGTTCAACTGTTTCTAACTGTTTTTGTATAAACAGTCTGCACCTTAAACTAATATCACATTACATTCTTATCCAAACACAGGAATCTTACATTATATTATATCTGTACAGATTTATCACTAATATATATATATATATATATATATATTACAGATTTTTTCTAATTGTCCACTATAACTAAATTTATCAGAACAGATACTTAATTCAAGAGCAACTGCAGAATGCATGAGCTCTTGTTCTAATCACAACAATTTTATTTTTATTTTTTCATTTTCAACTTTTATATTTTTGTTTTTTCTTTTTACAATTCAATGATTATATTATATTTTTGTTAATCTATTATAGATCACATTTATTGCCTGGGTGAACTTTCTAGCATGTTTCAGTAGATTATGGGATTATGTTAATCTAACCTAGAGAATATGCATATGTTATCAGCATAATTCTATTTGGCTATTATGCCTGGGTGTATTTTCTAGCATGTTCAATAGATTATGGGATTATGTTAATGCAACCTCTAGAATATGCATGTTATCGGCAAAATTCTATTTGGTGATTAGGTTGGTTTGAACAATCAAACAAATTAATTCAGATAAGGTTTCCCATTTCTTTGCTTTGTGCCCCATAGAACGCAGGATCATGGCAACGTCCACGAGAGTGTGTGACATCATGATCTTTTCCAATTGAGCTATCCCTCCTCCCTTAGACTATTTAAAGTCACACCGAATGCTACTCTGGCTTCTTTTTTAGCCTTTGACAACGCCCATTGGGGCGAAACAGGGGTTTTCACCCGTCGGGTTGTTCAGAAATGACTACCACACTACAGTATTTGTAATTAAGCACTACAATTGAGCATATTGTGGTCTGTTCTGTCAGGGCAAATGTTTTTTCCTTATAATGCAGCGGTAGTTCAAGTTTTTCCAATTGGACAATTATCAGGCTAAATAAACTTTTGTAATTTTAGGTTTCAATTGCCTACCTGTTAATTGATGAAGTTGGTTCTGGTTGTTGTTTTTTCTGGCACAATTGTGCATTACTGCAGGGTATCTAGCCACTTGTGGGGCACACCATAGCCCTGGAGATAGAAAGTCACTGAAATAGGACATAGGATGGTATATGGATACTAGCTATTGAGCAGCTCAAAGAAGAATTTCTTTATAAAGAATTATATTGTGACAAACCAAGTCCATCTGTTTTCAGAAAGTATATATACAAATCCCAATCATTTTAGTGGCAAGACCGAAGTAGTTCTATTTTTTGCCAAGGCCCAAATTTCATCCACAGTGATGGATATTTAACAGGGGCATATTTTATGTTTTAACAATTTTATAGATAAAGTTCCCAATTTTTATTATTCTAATAAATATTGTGTCCCAAGATGAATAAATAACTTTTTCTGTCTGAATACTCATAAGAACTGTGTGTATTTCATTCTGGGAAATCCCTTGATCCTACCTGGGGTATCTCTGCTGACCCTCCTGGGATGCTAAATTACAGTTGGTAGCTGCTACTGATCCTGGTATTCTGTCCTAATGCTGGTGCTCTTGTTGAAAGGTGTCCTGGTACTGGTCTTTATCCTGTTAGCAGGGACACATCAAACCTCGATCTGCTGAGCAGAACTTTTCTAGTGACATTTTCAGGCCCTGCCAAATAGGAGATTGTGACATTTTGGTGGTAGGCGGTGGCGTCCCTGAAAACACCAACAGGATGGCGAATTATGAGTACTGGACTTTTTACTGCACTACGAGAGGAGCTCAAGGCAAGGAGTATTGCAATGCCAGGCGCTAAAACCAAGCCAGCCATATTTCAGGAGCTCCTTTTGGATGATGAGCGAGAGGGGGGGGAGCAAGAAACCGGGCATCTGTCCCCTGGGGATACACCAGCGACAATTATTTCACCCAGCATACCTCTAGCTGGAGAGGACGAGGTGCTAAGGAGATGTCAGGTATTGAGAGCTGTCATACTTGGAGATATAACTGCTGATCAGATAGTGGCTATCAGGGAGCAGGTTAGCCAAGAGGTCTGCTGTAAGGAGAGACTGAGGGCCAACTACACCTCCCTTGCTCCTTTGGAACCCAGGAATTCTATTTCTGCCCAGTTAAAAGTTGCTTATAACAGTTTTAAGCACTTCAATGTGGATAAGGATAATATTGATGGATTTTTCCAGGAGACAATGTGACCTACACCAGATCCCTGGTCAGTTGGCTGAGTGGGAGAGCCAGTGAAGCCTATCAGGCTATTCTCAGAGACAAGGCTGGTGACTGAGGAGGTACGCAGGGTGTTGCTTGCCCGATATGCCATCACTCCTGAGGCTTATATGAAGCCGTTTCTTGGTCAAGCAACCAGGGGACACTGCTGAATTAATGTGTAAGATGAAGCATGCCTGTAGGAGCCTGACCTTGACCTGGTCCTGTTGAAACAATTCTATTTCATCTGCCCAGAGGGAAGCCGTGTGTTCAGGATCAGAAGCCTACCACTGGGGAGGCTGCCCAGTTGGCATTTTGTGGACACCATAGGTAAGTAAGGGTTGAGGAGCCAGTAACCCAGCACAAAAGGGAGGACCTCCAGTTCCCCTAACCACAGCAACCTACCCCCCAGTGACTCGCCCTAATTCTACTTTTCCTAATAAAAATAACGAACCCTGCATGGAGTTTCTTCCCGACCTGTGGTCTCTACTGGTCCTCGGCCTGCGACCAGGGGACTGAAAGGGGAGTGCTACTGATGCTATCGGCAGGGACACATGAGGTGAGAGTGTCACAACCTGCCCCATAGGGCAGAAGTGCAAGCTGTCCAGCCAGTACATTACCTGGGGAATGGGAAATTCCAGTAAAGGAACAGGAGCAGACCCAGACCCAGCCACAGGTAGGGGACCTGTATTCATACCTCCACACCATCATTTCCAGTCTGTGGTGGTTAATGGAAAGGAGGCTCGTGGATTTAGAGATACAGGGGCTGCTGTGACCCTGGTACACTCAGATTTGGTACCAGACACAGCAGTTCTGCCCAGTAAATTGGAAGTTATGGTGGCAGGAGGCCAGAAGTTTACTATCCCAGTTGCCTGATTACACTTGGATTGCGGCACTGGGAAAGGCACCTGGGAGGCGTTCTCCAATAATGTATCTTTCCCAATTCAATTCTCTATATTAAACATATACTGTATATGTATATAGATATACACGGGACCAGCCCATACAGAAAAGTGTAAATTACATAAACCAAACTTAAAGAAAAAAGACACATATATCTATAGGGCATCCTCCTCAAGGATCAACAATTCCAATAGATGGTTGTTAGGCATATGAGAATAAAATTATATATTGAAGCACTCATAAATTTCAATACCATTTATTAATACAATTTAAGAGAAAATGACAATTACAAATATTACAAAATTACAAAACATATCCCCACAGTTGATGACTGCATTCTAGATTTGACATATATTACTTAGTTATAAGTTAATTGTGAATATATTACACCTATCCTCAGTTACAAGGCACAATCACCTATTACAATTTCATAAATAATAAGTTAACAATAATGATGTGCAAACAGATAAATTACTAATGGTAGAAAACCTCAGCTCCCATGCAAATGTAGTGATTACAGACCTGGACCATCAGAGTGTCTCACATAAATAGGCTTAAGGAGTACCAGAGAAGGCCCCAGAACTTGTTAGCAATCTGCTTGCCTACCGGCAGTGATCCTGAGGAGGGACTCCTACCCAACCTATTGGCCCCAGCTACCCAGAATAGTCAGGAAGAGGTAATAGACTAGTCGGCAAATTTGGATGCAGACCACAAGGTAGCTTTGCTGCCCTGGCTCCTGATGCAGAGCTGTTCTCTACCAACCTAGGACATTCCCCTTCAGCCATCCATGAGGTCCTTACTGAAGTCTGCCCTCCTCTGAAGCAACCCTCCTACCGGGTTCCCGAGGAAGTTAGAGCTAGTATGTGATGAATTGGAGGAAATGTTGCAACTAGGGGTGATTGAGACATAGTAGTCTGTGGGCTTCCACTGTAGTGCTAATGCCCAAAAAGGACGGAACAACTCAGATTTTGCAGGTAGGATTTGGGTGTCTCTCTCTCTCTGACTCTCTCTTGCACTCTCTCTGACTCTCTCTCTCTTCTGCTGCTCCTCCTGCATGTTAGATGAACTCAGAGGCAAAAGAGAAGGTGGTGAGTGAGGGCCTAGGTCTCGCTGGTTACCTGATTACTTGCAAGAGGCTCCCCAAACAATTTGCTCACAGCAAGATGACCGAGAGCGAGGAGCATGGATGCATGGGCGGCTCCCAGCGAGCAGGACGCTACAAGGAACAGACGGTCAGTCCCTGTAATAGACACCAGGAAAGATTAAGCTGAAGACACGCCAGGCCTCACCAATACTGACTCTTCCCCCTATTAAAAGCCTTTCATGGTGATGGTGAATCCCTGACCCTCGTTGCCCAGTCTGCTTGTCGCCAGAACTGGGCAGTCATCGAATATGATGACTCTTGTTGGCTGGGAGTTCCATCCAACCTGGAGCAGAAACCAAATGTCACGTCCAGCACATGGACGTCACATTATAACATAGATGTTACCTATTACAATATACTGTATGTTAAGAAATAGGTATAGAACCACTGTAACGCCTCAACAACAGTAGGTGGATGTTTTAATTATTCATTAATCATTACTAATATCCCTATTCAATAATTTAAAAAAAACTATATTCAGTATAAAACTTATTATCAAACATCAGATTCTAAACAGTTAGTTGACTTGTTTCAATTAAGCTTTCAAAGTGGTGGGAGTAGCTCTGGCTCAGATATAGTGCCTCACACAAGCTTGTGTTTAAACAGTGCTCTTCATTGGCTGCTCCTCCAAAAAAGTAACTGCATACTATGGCTTACAGCATTACAGTACACCGTCCACTGTATTTAGGAGCTAATTACATAATTAGATTGAAACTTACAATATTAGTCATTGGAAATCCTGACCAACTCACTCTAACACTCAACTTTTTCTCTTACATTAATTTCTAAATTACCTACACCCCAAGCCCTATCTGAGCCTGTCCTGATAATGTAAGGTCACCTTACATTAGATTGACCCCCAGCACTGTCTGAGCCTGTTCTGATAATGTGCCATCAGGGGTCTCACTACATTAGATAGGCCCCAGCACTGTCTGAGCCTGTCCCGATAATGTGCAATTAGAAGGTCACCCTGCATTAGATAGACTTATACATGTCTGTAGATGTCACTGGCAGACAAGTATGACTCATCCATCTATACTACATACATACTTCTGTAGATGTCACTGGCAGACAAATATGATGCATACATCTATATTACGTTTGTACTTCTGTAGGTTTCACTGGCAGATAAGTATGACCCATACATCTATACTACACATGTACTTCTGTAGATGTCATTGGCAGACAAGTATGATCCATACATCTATATTACATATGCACTTCTCCAGATATCACTGGCAGACAAGTATGACCCATCCATCTATACTACGTATGTACTTCTGTAGATGTCACTGGCAGACAAGTATTACCCATACATCTATATTACATATGTACTTATATAGATGTCACTGGAAGACAAGTATGACCCATACATCTATATTACATATGTACTTCTCTAGATATCACTGGCAGACAAGTATGACCCATACATCTATACTACGTACATACATATGTAGATGTCACTGGCAGACAAGTATGACCCATACATATATATACTACATACGTATTTCTGTGGGTGTCACTGGAAGACAAGTATGACCCATACATCTATACTACATATGTACTTATGAAGATGTCACTGGCAGACAAGTATGACCCATACGTTTATATTACGTACATGCATCTGTAGATGTCACTGGCAAACAAGTATGACCCATACATCTATATTACATATGTACTTCTCTAGATATCACTGGCAGACAAGTATGACCCATACATCTATATTACAAACGTACTTCTGTAGATTTCACTGGCAGATAAGTGTGACCCATACATCTATACTACACACGTACTTCTGTAGATTTCATTGGCAGAGAAGTATGATCCATACATCTATATTACATATGTACTTCTCTAGATATCACTGGCAGACAAGTATGACCCATATACCTATACTACGTACGTACTTCTGTAGATGTCATTGGCTGATAAGTATGACCCATACATCTATATTACGTATTTTCTTCTCTAGATTTAATTGGCAGACAAGTATGACCCATACATCTATACTACATATGTACATCTGTAGATGTAACTAGAAGACAAGTATGACCCATACATCTATAATATGTAATTACATCTGTCGATGTCACTGGCAGACAAGTATGGCCCATACATCTATACTTCGTACGTACTTCTTTAGATATCAATGGTAGACAAGTATGACCCATACATCTATATTATGTACGTACTTCTCAAGATATCACTAGCAGACAAGTATGACCCATATATAAATTCCAAAACCATATTTATCTAGAGCCGATTGTATATACTCCCAATTCACTCTATCAAACGCTTTTTCAGCATCAAATGATAAAGCTACTAATGGTATATTTCTTTTCTGCGAAAAATCTAATATGTCTAAGAGTTTGCGAGTATTATCTGTTGATTGTCTATTTTGAATAAATCCTGTTTGATCTATATTAATTAGATTATTTAATAGTGGATTTAATCTAGAAGCCAGTATACTTGAATATACATGCATGGCATAAAGTAAAATAAATAAATCGAGTTAGATTCTCTTTCCACCTCACTCCCAGACGTCCTGGCTGTTACACTGTGCTGTCTGTGATGTTTTTGTAATTTTTTGGGGTGTATTTAGTGTGTTTTTCTTATTTTTTCGTTTTCATCGTTCGTCCGTTAATCTCATAAATGTTTGCGTCTCGTATCTTTTTTTTTTCTAAGTTTCGTGTCTCGTATTTTTTTTTCTAAATCCCGCGGCTCGTTTGACAACAGCCTGCGTTTGACAACAGCCTGCACGCCAAGGTGATCCTGCGTTTAGGAAGTGTTTTGCAGCTAAGTCCCGTGTGTTTCATTGCCTCTGCTTGTTTGTGCTGATAGCTGTATTGCGTTGTAGTGCTTTAATGGCTCGCCTTGCTACGCGAGGCTCGCAGGCGATGAGCGCCTTTCGCGCTCATCGGCTAAGTGCTACGTGTTAACAGCTCGGCTAGCAGCGATGAGCGCCTAAGTGCTACGTGTTAATGGCTCGCCTCGCTTTGCGAGGCTCGCAAGCGATGAGCGCCGCCTAACTCGTATGCACCACGCAAAGTGTGACAACATCTCGCAGTTTGACAACTATTATATGTGATACATAGTAATTTATAGTGAAAGAGTATAAAAAAAACATAATAAATCTAATTCATTTATAGTGTAGTGATTACAAATATCCATTTACTCTTTTCATTATTATTAATCGCTTTATTTTAGTTTAGTTTATTTTATTTTAGTGTATTAAGTTTAAATGTGATTTTCCATGTGTGAGTCTGTGAATTTATTTATGTATTTAATAAAAAAAATATATAATAATTAATTTAAAATATTAGTGAATGTATTATTGAATTTACTGTATAGGTGATTCTTAATATATTACTTGATTGTGATACTGCTAGTGTCATTAATTATTACATTCTATCATATCCATTTTAAAAAGAGTATTTACAATTTTGATACAATAATTAAAATTATTAATAGATTTAATATATGAATTTTTCTTAAGATTACTCAACACATCAGCTCCATATGCTTGTGTATTAAACAACTACTTCTATATTTCTTGGTTTCTTTGTAATAGTTAATCCAATTTAGAGAGTTCAATTAATATTTATAAAACCATTGTTTATTTCAATCATCTTTTATTAAAAATTGTATTTATTTTACTTTATGCCATGCATGTATTTTTAGAGTCTGTTGTTCTGAGTTCATTTTTGGACTTAGTTCATATGGAACTGCCCATTCATTAAGAAGTTTTTCTCATTCTTTTACTGAATTAACAGTGGATCTCTGTTGTTCTTAACAATTAGCAATTTAGCAGGAAAACTCCACCTATATGTTATATGTTCTTTTTGCAACACTTTAGTTATATATATATATATATATATATATATATATATATATATATATATATATAGCTATATATATATATATATATATATATATATATATAATTTTCTGTTTTTCTTTATATCGGAAGATCAGAAAAAAATCAACACATTTTCATAAGGAGTATCAAAAGATCTTTTTTCCTTGAAACTCGTAGTATTTATTCTTCTAAGAGGTAAATTGAAGCCTTACAATTATATCTCTTGGAGTTTCTTTAGGGATGTACCCTGGAAGTGGAAAATCTATATCGTTTTTCTATTATATTATCTTCTGAATTCACTAGTGTATTCAGAAAATTTGTAATATATAGATGTAATTTGTTCACTAAGATTTTCTCAGAAACTCCTCCTATCCTCAGATTGTTTCATCTAGTGAAACTCTTAAGATTATTATATTTCATGTTTAATGATTTAATCTCATCTTCCAATTGTGTGACCTTTGTTAAAATAGTTTGATTATCTATCAATAATTTCTCAAATTTGTGCTCCAATTCATCCATTTGATTCTTTAAAGATTTAGTCTCTTTTGTGTTGTTCTTGATTCCTTGCGTTAGTTCTTCTCTTAATGAGTCTTGAAACTCTGAGAATATTTTTTTCATCTTATCAACGGTTAATAATTCTTGTTCTAAAGATCTTATTATATCAGGAGTTTTTACTTTTTCTATCTCCATAGTTTTTGTCTGAGGTGGAAAAAATTCTAATGTTTTGTCATTAGTTTTCTCTCTTGAAGATAGAAATGTACTTTTTGTTGAACTTTTTTTTTCCTTGTCTTTTAATTTTCCTTTTGAATGATTCCTCATTATTGTTTATTTATTGTTTCCTAATCACTATTTCAAGTGTATCTTAATTATATGTATTTATATTTAGTAGAAGAATCTTGTCTAATTGGGTTAAATTAAGCAACCTTCCTGATAGGCACCCCTACCTTTGCGCTCAGCTGAATAGCACGCCGTCATCAGGGTGCAGAGAACTGCACTCTGATGACGCATCCCAGCCTGCTCGGCAAGGTAAGGGGCTATATATGTACAGTACACACTTCTATCCACATACAATACACACTACTCTATACATACAGTACACACTGCTCTACATATACAGTACAGTACACTCTAAAAGTTACACATCCATGTTTGGTGACCAGAGTCCAGAGTGCCCACGGACACCCGAAATACCCAGGGACTGTATGTGTAACTTGTAGTGTGTACTGTATATGTAAAGCCGTGTGTACTGTATGTATAGAGTAGTGTGTATAGAGCATTGTGTACTGTCATGCCCTTACCTTGCCAAGCAGGCTGGGATACAGGCTGGAGCGCAGAGCGTCATTAGAGCTCAGTTCTCTGAGCCCTGATGACGGCGCGCTATTCCCAATCTACTTTTGGCATGTTTTAATGACCCTTAGTATCTCAGCAATCACATCTATAGTTAACTAATTCAGATTAAATACATTGTTTAGAATAAATAAACAAGTTGTTATAGTAATATTTAAACTTATATATATATATAGAGAGAGATGTTGTTTTTTTCTTCTTCTCTGTCTTTTTTTTAATTCTTTTTTTTTCCTTTTTCTCTTTCTCCCTTTCCCCCCTTTTTCTCCTTACTTTTTCTTTATTCTTTTTTTATTGTTCTGTATAATTTCAGTTAAAGTTCAATTCTGTCCATATACTATAAGGATTCTTTCAACATGGTAGTTGAAAAATGGCCCCAGTGTCTGTTTCTTGTAGAAGTTCGCTGCATACACTTCTGAGATAAGATCCACTCTCAATAAATTCTTAGTAGGATGTAAAGTTTAATCTCTTAAAAGATACACTTGTTGTTGCAAATAATAATCATTTTGATTCCTTAACTCAATTTTCTCCGAAATTTCAATTCAGTCCAGCACTATAATCCTCAGTTAGTATATGTTACTTTAATTGTTGAAAGCACAATTCCTCTGATCTCTTATATGTAATCAATTTGTCATTACTGTGCTATATTAATAGCTTCTGAGAAAAAAACTCAAAAGCGTTTGACTCCTGAAACAGCTTTTATTCTGCAATGAGATTACTCTCACAATTTCTGTGAATCTACTATTTAGGTACTCTCTTACTCTTCGTAAGTTTTCATACATCACAGTGTAATAATATGTAGTGCTTTCAGACAAATTAAGTTAGAGTCTAATATGAGAGGCTTGTTACACCATTGTCAGGTAGCAGCATATCATTGTTCACCTCCAGATCCCGTCTCCAGACACTTAATAGAATATGTTTTGGATGGGAGTTCTGGGATCCTCCGGCTTCAGGCCTCTAACTCCATGCACTTCCTCAGGTTACTGGCAGCGCAACTTTAATAACCTCTTATACGGGAGCACACCATGCACACCATAGGTACCTGTATTATAGAATTTTTTCATTAGCGCCTCTCATTTCCAGATAATTGTTGATCCCCCATGAATCTGCCCAGGGCCACAGGAGCCCAGCTGCGCTCCACTCCACCACACCTCCAGACATCTGCTGTCCGACTCTCAGCCGCACAGCTGGCCCTCAACATCCCCCCAAAGTGGGCAACCCCAAGATACCTAGGATGCACACCAACTCACCACCTGGTACGTATCATTAATTCTGTACTTCAAGATAATATCTCATATATGAGTCCACCCAGGTTTATAAGGGATTAGCAGCACTCCACTCCATTCTACCTCCAAATGCCCGTTTGTTAAATACTGTCCTTTTTATCAGTTAACATACATCTGACTGCTTAAATAAACTCCAAAACGGTATAAACTTCTGAATGAAATATTTACTATCATACAATTACAAAGTGAGAGAAGCGTCTTGAGTTACAAGGCTTTAACTAATGTCTAAGTGTATGAATGCAAAGATGTAGTGTATCCTAGCTTGCCTATTTCCCTTATTACTAATAATTCTGCCCCAGGTCAGTAAATGTTGCCTAATTATAACCATCCTAGCCACACCTTGTAGATTGTCCCAGCCAACCCGATTGTCACATTATGTAGGATCATTGTTTGCCACTTGGGGTAAATTCCAACTCAGATGGCCTGCATATGTCAGTATATCTCCAAGAATAGAATCTTTGACCTCTGATTGCCCCATGGCAAACGTTGGACAAATGTTAATTCCAGCCGTGATTCAACACCTGATTGATGAGGTGCATTTAATGCCAAAACCAGCAGGGTGCTTTGCGTGAACAGAGGTTCTTATTCTTTGATCTACATTTACATTGTTTGTGTCAGATGCTATCAACAGCCTTTTGGCTGAAAACTGGTTATGTAAATGTACCGTATATACTCGAGTATAAGCCGACACGAGTATAAGCCGAGGCACCCATTTTACCACAAAATACTGGGTAAAATGAGTGACTCGAGTATAAGCCGAGGGTGGGAAATGTGCTGTCCCCTGTGTCCCTCTTGTGCCCTCTGTGTCCCCCCTCTCTCTCCTGTGTCTCTTCTCCCCTCTCCCTTTCCCGTGTCTTTCCCCCCTCCCTTCTTACCCTCCTCAACCCCCCTCCTCATTCTCAACCTCCCTCCTCAACCCCACTCCTCATCCTCATCTTCAACCTCCCTCCTCATCCTCCCTCCTCATCCTCAACCTCCCTCCCCATCCTCAACCTCCCTCCTCATCCTCCCTCCTCATCCTCAACCCCCTCCTCAACCCCCCATCCTCAACCTCCCTCCTCAACCTCAACCCCCCTCAATCCCAACCCACCTCCTCAACCTCCCCCCTCAACCTCCCCCCTCAACCTCCCTCAACCCCCCTCCTCAACCCCCCTCCTCAACCTAATCCCCCTCAACCCCCCTCCTCCACCTAAACCCCCCTAAATACATCCCCCCTCTCCCCTCACTTACCTGCTTGTGCTCCGGCCTCCGCTCCTTGACCCGGCGCCGGCGCCCATGTGACGTCACATGCGTGCCGCGTCATTAGCATATACCGGGTGCCAAATAATAATATTGTAATTCATTAATTAACCGTTTTTCGAACAGTTAATGGCGAGCCTGACCATTTTTCTTGTACATTTACTTGCATTTGGAGGGATTTAATCCAAAATGTCTCTTTGAAGTTACCAGTGAACTTAGCGGACAAAAAATTTAACCTGTGATAATTGGTGATATTGTCTTATACACACTGAGAAGCACACCAAGGTATCTCACTTGTATATAAGCACACTGAGCTTTCTCTCACCTGTGTATAAGCACACAGAGCTATCTCTAACCTGTATATAAACATTGACCTGTCTCACCTATATATACACACAATAAGCGCTCTCTACCCTGTATATAAGCATATGAGCTATCTCTCACATGTTTATAGGCACACCAAGCTCTCTCACATATATATAGGCACACAGAACTATCTCACCTGTATATAAACATTGACCTATCTTACCTAAATAAAACATGCCAAAAAAATATACATACAATGATCTATCTCTCTCTCACCTGTATATAATCACATTGAGCTATCTTTCACCTGTATATACACACGGAGGTATATAGTGTGGGCATTATATACATACTGAACTGCCATCTGCATATACACACACTGATCTATCTGTAACCTATATATAAATGCATTAAACTGTATCTCACCTGTATATATACTGACCTATCTCTCACCTGTATATACACTCACAGTTATCACTTACTATTATATACTAAACTATCTCAGCAGGGTATTCATTACAATATGATATGAGGGCAAATTCTTTCAAGAAGGAATATATTAAGTTTACAAGTATAAATATTGTTCCTACTTTTCTTAGTTTTGTTTAATGTTTTAACCATTAACAATAATTAAGTTTTGAAGAAAACAACAACAATGCTTTCAAAAAGTGTTCTTGAACTTAAATATTGAAGATCTGCTTCTTAAATAACAGAAATAGCCTGGCTACACCCTGCACAGGTCATTTGTGGAAAGTATGAGCAGTTGTAGCTGCCACATTTGCATAGTGGTAGCTGCAATCTCCTGTGTATTGAACATCTCCTAACACCTCAGGAAGTTGATCACAGGAACTAAAATGGTAGATTCCACTGCATCATAAAAAAGTTAATAAAATAGAAGCTGTATTATTTTGTTTTACTTTCTAGCAGCATTTTACATAATTATAAGTGTAGCTCTTTAAAACAGTCTATTTTACTGAGATAGCACTGAATGACCCCACTAACACTATTCTTATTCTCTCTCTCTCTCACTTTCTTTCTTTTATTCTTTCTTTCTCTTTCTTTCTTTCTTTCTTTCTTTCTTTCTTTCTCTTTCTTTCTTTCTTTCTCTTTCTCTCTCTCTCTCTTTCTCTCTCTCTCTTTCTCTCTCTTTCTCTCTCTCTCTCTCTTTCTTTCTCTCTCTCTCTCTCTCTCTCTTTCTCTCTCTCTCTCTCTTCTCTTCTCTGTTTGCTGTTACATCTTAGCTGCTCTGTGATGGTTTGGTAAAGTATCATGGACATACACCTTTTGTAACCATTAATCTGTAACGCCTCTTGAATATATGTTTGTCTTTCCGCAGAAGGCAAGAATCTCATAGGATGAGATTAGAATAATTATTATAATCATAATTAATATGATTATGAATAATAATATTGTAATTAATTAATTAACCGTTTTTCTAACAGTTAATGGCGAGCCTGACCATTTTTCTTATTGTGTACATTTACTTGCATTTGGGGGGATTTAATCCAAAATGTCTCTTTGAAGTTACCAGTGAACTTAGCGGACGAAAAATTGAACCTGTGATAATTGGTGATATTGTCGAGCGTTTTCTACGAAGAAAGTCGTTGGCCGCAACGTTTTTGTTTTTGGGATCCAGAGGCACCAGAGTGAGACGCAATTGGAGTAAGACGGGCTTCATTTCTGGGGATCCAGTGATATCCAGACGGAGACATCAAATTGGGGTGCACTCTTTTTTTGATTAGGGACCGTGCTGAAGACACATCAAAATGTAAGTAATGGAGATAATTGCTAAATATGCTGAATGTTGCGATTTTGAACCAGTGATTGTTGAAAATAATAGTATGCTTAGCAGAATACATGATTTGTGGTTACAAGGTGAAAAGCAAAATAAGCTAATTGATAAGAAAAATTGTGCTTAACCAAGGAGAGAAATAAGTTACAGTATTGTATGAAATTGTTAATGTTTATCAAGAACCAGATGAATGTGGCTATAATGGGGAGTATTCCAGTTGCAGCAGTTACAGAGACTAGTCAAGAAGATTTGTCCAAAATGTGGCATAAATGCAGAGTATGTGAATACTTTAGCAGATAATTATCAGGCAAGGGCAGAGTTGATAGCCTTGCTCAGAACATGTTTATCTGATCAGCAAAATCCAATTGCAGTAATTGATAGTAATGAGCCTGCTCGTACATCATCAGAGGAAGAGCGTGGATTACATCTTGTAGATGAAGAGCAACAAGTAACAGAAAGAAATGATGTAAGGAACAGTTCTGACGTTAGTATGAATATACCAGACTTAACCCCTCACTTAGTAAGACCTAACCCTCAAAGTTTAAGACACGTACCAGATGCTTTACATTCAACACCATGTGAGATAAATAGAGAGAGGAATTCTATAACATCACAAGCCTCTACAATAATCAGGCAACAAGACCGAGATAAAATAGTGAAACAATTGATAAAGTTTAAACCACTATTCCCACAATATGATGCAAAGATAGATATGTCTAATTTTGAGTCATCTGTGAAACAGTACATGCTTTCTCCTAAAGAGGCATGTGTTATATTAAAATTGTGGCTTCCAGGAGGTCTAGCATCTAGATTAGAGGTTCCAGTTAGTGGTCCAAATGATATCAATAAAGATTGGTTTAAAGAAGACAAATTGGGTTCAGAAGGGGACAGGCTGAGATCTGTATCTAGGTTCGTCACAGGGAACAGAGACTTAGATAGCCATTCCCTTGCTGAGATGAGAGTAACTGAACAGGATGACCCATGGGTATTTTCTTCAAAATTTGAGCAAGTGTACAGACTCACACATAGAGTGCCCCCAGGTCAGACCCCATCAGATATGTTACAGTATCTAGTAAGAAAATGTACTTATTTGGATCCTAGCATACAAATGATGGCAGAGGAGAAGGACACCATGGAAGCTGTGCTATGTATTATTGGTAAGGCACGGCAAAACAAGTAAAGGAAACGCGCCACACAAAATTTCAGTTGTGACTACTAATGAAGGAAAACGTAATCCCTTTGGAAATTTCCTTCAGAGGGATTCGTAATTATTGTAATAAGCCTGATTCAGAGATTGCAGGCGATGGATTAGGGAGCATAAGCAAGGTGAGGGATGGCAGGCACACCAACATACATTAGGGTCTCCAAAAGATAGGCTTGATGAGAAGGGTGCATTTAGTCAGAACGAGCCTAAACCTCCAGATAAAACATGAAAGGAGTATGCTCCCAAGACCAGGCCTGGGAATAATATGTATGGACCAGCAAAGGAAGCTTTAAGAATGATGATGGCAGGGATGGAGAGGAATCATGAGAGGCAGTATGAGAATAATTCCTCTCTGACATCCTTATCTGACTGACTAACACCATCCCTGGGAGACATGATTCCTAATTGCAGTACATTTAGGGATCATTCTGGACGTCCCTGTGTTAATGGAGTGATTTCAGGTCATGACACAAAATCATTTATTGACACAGGTGCTTCACTGACTTTAACAGATTTGCCACTAAGTCCCCCATATGGAGCAAAACAAAATTTTTTATGAAACTTGGGGATCCCAGTCCCAGGTTTTTTCCATCCCAACAGTAACTGACATTAGGACACAAGTAGACAAAAGAAATTACAATTTGGCAGAATAGGAATGCAGAATGTATTTTATTGGGTGATGATGTTATTAGCGCAGAAGGGATGATAGTTGATCTGTGTAATAATGTACTGTGGAGGGATACTAGAGGGAGGAAGCATGTTATGTTAGATGAGTCTTCCCTGAATCCTGTGGCAACCATTATATCAGTTCCTTCAGAAGGGGTGTGGCCGGACACTGTTAGCCACTCTGATCTGAGGAAATTGGTTATGGATTTCCCTGACGTGAGCCCAAGATGAAAATGACCGTGGAATACTGAGAGAGTAGCCTAAGATTTCTCTTTTAGTACAGAACCAGCAACCTCTCCCTAGTGGGTACTCTATTCAGGGTGGGTTAATTTGCTATAGTAGTCCTACCGAGCCACATGAAAAACTTATTTTTGTAGTCCCAAAGCATTTGCAGAGACAAATTACACAGCAAACTCACTCTCTTTTGGGACACATTGGTCACAGTGCCTTAGAATAGCATGTTAGACAGAAACAATTTTGGCCAGAGTTAGCAACATCAGCTCAAAAGTGTATTCAAGAATGCCTTATCTGTGCTCAGATAAATCCATGCCCCAAAAGGACAAAGACCAATTCTCCAGAGGGTACCAGTAGCTGATGGTCCCTGAAAATCTATTCAGATTGATTTATAGGCCCACTTCCACTATCAAAGGGGGGGTCTTAGATATACAGTATATGCCTTAGTTATTGTGGATATTTTTTCAAAATGGGTTGAAGATATTCCGCTTAGGCGTGACACTGCACAAGCTGCTGCAAGAGCACTATGGGAACATGTGTTTTCAAGGTGGGAGTTTCCTGAGCTCATTGAGTCAGACAGAGGTAGACATTTTACTGGATAATACAAAGCCTCTCTGCCCTACTGGGAATACAGCAGAGATTCCATGTTCCGTATCACCCACAATCCTCGGGTATAGTAGAACGCATGAATCGAACCATTAAGTCTAGGTTAGCCAAAATGCTTACACAATATGGTAATTCTTTGGTTACACGCTTACCAGCAGTTCTAATGGCTATTAGAGCTACACCTTCCCAGTGGCGGCTGGTGAACTTTCAAGTTGGAGGAGCGCCAGGGCGAAACATAGCCCCTCCCCTTTTTCAAACCACACCCCTTTTATAACTCCTCCCCCTGATGTCATAATGACCTTTATAAGCCCCGCCCAATGACCTTATACTTGTAAAGCCCATTGAAATACATGATCAGCAATGCAGCAATGTCAAGAAGTAAAGTAACAATGTGTTAAATTCATTGGTATACAATATAGATTGAAAAAACTCATGTTACAAGACTACAGCAATATCATAATTGCACCTATATGCATTAACAGAAAAATTAAAGCAGTGCCACCTACCATTAGTCGGCTCTGCTCAGGGTATTCACGTTCAGTAAGTTGACCAACGAGTACAAACAAATCTGCTGCCACATAGGGTTTGCACCTGGGGTTGAAAGAAAACAAGCAAATTAATCAGACCATTCAAGAACAAAACCATACCTTAAAAACCTTAAAAGACCAAGTGGAACCATATAGGCCCCAAACATACCTTAGAAGACCAAGTGTGACCATATAGGCCCCAAACATACCTTAGAAGACCAAGTGGAACCATATATGCCCCAAACATACCTTAGAAGACCAAGTGGAACCATATAGGCCCCAAACATACCTTAGAAGACCAGGTTAAACCATATAGGCCCCAAACATACCTTAGAAGACCAACTGTGACCATATAGACCCCAAACATACCTTA
Source organism: Discoglossus pictus (assembly GCA_027410445.1). Classification (NCBI taxonomy): domain Eukaryota; kingdom Metazoa; phylum Chordata; class Amphibia; order Anura; family Alytidae; genus Discoglossus; species Discoglossus pictus. The sequence continues at coordinate 185,828,738 of CM050170.1, read as the reverse complement.
GAAGACCAAGTGTGACCATAGGCCCCAAACATACCTTAGAAGACCAAGTGTGACCATATAGGCCCCAAACATACCTTTGAAGACCAAGTGGAACCATATAGGCCCCAAACATACGTTAGAAGACCAAGTGGAACTATATAGGCCCCAAACATACCTTAGAAGACCAGGTTAAACCATATAGGCCCCAAACATACCTTAGAAGACCAAGTGTGACCATATAGGCCCCAAACATACCTTAAAAGACCAATCAGCACTGTATAGGCCAAACTAGTGGATCTTGGGATTCAAGAAAACAACATTTCACTTCTGTTTAGACAACACAATAATCAATGTCAAACAAACACGTCGAATTAGCATATGGATAACCATATGAGCAGTAACGCCAAGGCTTCAACAATTGTTACTGACCATTCACACACCTTTAATAGCTCCTTCCATATGCACACCCACACACCATTCATAATTTACTTACCACTAGTTATTTTTGGTAGTTCGGTGGTGCCATTTCTGAGAACTTTACGTACCCTTGAAGGTGCCTCCAATTCCTTCAAACCAATGCATTCAACCACTCCAGGGCCATGGTGCTTCTTAAATACCCTTTTATTCTCTTCAATGTGGAGAAGCATCTTTCTGATTCTGCAGTAGTCTTTGGTGTTGTAAGCAGGATTCCTTATAGCTTCACTGTCTCTGTGAAATCATTATGCAGATTAAATTGATGGTAAAGTTGGTGCAGAGCAACAGCACTCGTACAGACATGAAATTCTGGCTTCTCGTACACAAGTGACAGCTACCCTTGGAAGTGCCTCCAATTCCTTCAAACCACGCCAAGGCTTCAACAATTGTTACTGACCATGCACACACCTTTCATAGCTCATTTCATATGCACACCCACACAATTCATTCTTTACTTACCACTAGTTATGTTTGGTAGTGAGGTGGTGCTGCTTAACGCAGTTTATCTTTGCACACCCTGGGGGTATGCATTCTTCTTTGCTTCAATCACTTGTATTTAAATTTTGCACGGCGATCTTTCAAAGAACAAAACTTCTTAATGGTTTTTTCATTGAAGTCTGGGATCTCGGATATCAGTTGCTTTTCCATTGAGAGCATCGCCATTCAACCGCTCCAGGGACATGGTGCTTCTTAAAAAGGTTTTTATCCTCTTCAATGTGGAGAAGCATCTTTCTGATTCTGCAGTGGTCATCGGTGTTGTAATCAGGATTCTTAATAATTTCACTGTCTCTGTGAAATCATTCTGCAGATTAAATTGATGTAAAAGTTTGTGCAGAGCAACAGCACTTGTACAAGCATGAAAATCTGTCTTCCCATACAGAAGTGACAGCTCAGTGCGTACTTGTTCCTTCTTCAGTATTGGATATGCTTGCACGGTGTCTTCCAGAGCTTGGGTTAGAAAGCCGTCGTGGGTTTTATACAAGTCACTTTGAACAAGTTTGGCACTGACTAGGTGATTTGAAAATGAAAAACGTTCTTTTGCATGAACCACCACTACGTCACATACCTCTCTTGAAAGTTGTCTCAAGGTTGAGATCTCCGTACTCCGTCTGTGGAATGTTACATCGCTCGGCAAACTTGCTTCTATCTCGTCAACAGAATTACGGATTTTCTGGATGCTGCTGACAAAGTCTTCTGTGACTTTTTGGATATAAACAGTATCCGTGTCTCGCTTCTGAAGCTGACTATAGAGGATGTCAACATGTGGCATTATTAAATGAAATAATTTAAGGAAGTAAAGGAACTCCCTGTCTTCCAGCATTCCAATGAAACCGACGGCTTCATGTATAGATGTTTGATCAAAGTTTAGACATGCTTCAATTGTCTGGAAACACTCAAGTAGTGCATCTCTGTTCTCGTAGATGACGTTCACGGTCCTAACGTTGAAGTTCCATCGTGTCTGTGCACCTCTTTGAAGTCTTCTACCAACTACCTCATCCAGAACTCCAGTCCTTTTTGGAGAGCGTGAAAAAAAAGATGGTATGCCGCCTATGTTGGAAAAAAAAACTTGAACTCTTCCAATCCTTGAAACTGCTTTCTCCATTATTAGGTTCAGTTGGTAAGCATAGCAATGGACGTAGTGTGCGTTCGGGTACACGTATTTTATTTTTCTTTGAACTCCTCCTTGATCTCCACGCATCACACTGGCACCATCGTAGCTTCGAGCTATGAGTTTCATCTTGTCTTCTGGCTCTGGGAGAACAGTATTCAGACTTTCCAGCACAACAGCAGCAATCGAGTCTGCATCCGTTGATTTCATTTCCGTGAAGCCATCAAATCTTTCCACCACTTGATGCTTCTTGTCAATGTAGCGATAGACTACAACGCACTGTGTCCTAGCGGAAATATCGGTTGTTTCATCCGCTTGGATTGCAACAAACTGGGCTTCCTTAAAAATAAGTGAATCATTACCTTAATAACTTCATGCATGGAGTCCAGTAGCTCATTCTGCACGGTTTTGGACGTGCCCTTAAACACAGTTGCAGTCTTCAAATGCTGTTCCATTGCACTATCGATACTGCCAACCAAATCCACCAGGCCTCGAAACACTCCTGGATTTAGCGATGTTTCACTTTCATCGTGTCCTCTTAAAGCCAGTTCAAAAGCGCCACAAAAGCGAACACAATCAATTATCTTAGAAAGGATGTACCGGTTCTTAGCCACTTCTTCGTTGTGTTTTTGAATACTGACTTGGTATCCTTGGTCCAGTTGAACTGCAATGTTCGCCTGTCCAAGTATCTCAAACTTGATCCTGTTATCCAAGTGAGCTTTAGAACTTTTGTGTTTCGTCAATTTATCAGCTAGATGTTTGACGTCAGTCACTCCAGTTTTGGTCCAAGCAGCGTCAACACCAAATAGGATGCATGGGAAACAATATAAGGCCTTCCTAGAAACGCTTCCACAAAGCCAGTCGTTCTTCTTGTACCATTCAGTATTGAAAGTACGGATATATTGCTTCCCTCTATCTCTTGCGATTTGCTGCAGATTTATCTCTGGTTGGTCAGGTCCTAACCGTTTTACTTCCACCTTCTCCTCATAGGTTAGGGTGCCGAAAGGCTTCACAAGTAGAGAGTCAATAGTATTCATTTCTGATACCAATAGAAGAAAGAGATCACGGTATATTAATTTAATTTATGTCACAAAATTACTTTAAAATAACAGTGTGTTGAATTCTTTGGTATACATTATAGATTGCAAACCCTCATGTGACAAGACTACATCAACATCAAATTTGCACATATACGTATGGACAGAAAATTAAAAGCAATGATACAAAAGCAATAAGACTCACCAACAGTTGACTCTCCTTCTCGGGGTATTCACGTTCAGTAAGTCAACCAACGAGTCCAAACAAATCTGCTTCCACAGATAGTTTGCACCTGGGGGGTGATAGAAAACAACAAAAAAAACATTAGAACGTTCAAGACCCAAACCGTAACTTTTAAAACCTTAAAAGACCAAGTGTGACCATATAGGCCCCAACTGCACCTTAAAAACCCTGAATAACCAAGTGTGACCATATAGGCCCCAACCGCACCTTAAAAACCCTAAATAACAAAGTGTGACCATATAGGCCCCAACCGCACCTTAAAAACCCTAAATAACAAATGTGACCATATAGGCCCTAACCGCACCTTAAAACCCTAAATAACCAAGTGTGACCATATAGGCCCCAACCGCACCTTAAAAACCATAAATAACCAAGTGTGACCATAAAGGCCCCAACCGCACCTAAAAAACCCTAAATAACCAAGTGTGACCATATAGGCCCCAACCGCACCTTAAAAACCCTAAATAACAAAGTGTGACCATATAGGCCCCAACCGCACCTTAAAAACCCTAAATAACCAAGTGTGACCATATAGGCCCCAACCGCACCTTAAAAACCCTAAATAACCAAGTGTGACCATATAGGCCCCAACCAACCGCACCTTAAAAACCCTAAATAACAAAGTGTGACCATATAGGCCCCAATCGCACCTTAAAAACATTAAATAACCAATCAAAACCATATAGGCCCAAACTGTACATGAAAAAAATGAAATAAAAACAAAATATATATATATATATATATATATATATATATATATTGAGATATATAATTAATTATATATATATATATATATATATATATATATATATATCCATATATATACATATATATCAATATATATATATATATATATATCAATATATATATATATATATGAATATATATATATATATATATCAATCATTATATATATATATATATATATCAATAATCAATATATAAATCAATCAATATATAAATATATATATATATATATATCTCAATATATATATATATATATATATATATATATATATGTATATATCAATCAATATATCTATCAATCAATATATATATATATATATATATATATATCTCAATCAATATATATATATGTATATCAATCATTATATATATATATATATATATATATATATATATATATATATATATATATATATATATATATATCAATCACACACACATACACATAAAAAATATACAGAAATATACATAAACATATACATAAAAAAAAAATATTAATTGATATTTATTAATTGATTAATTGATGTACTTTATTAATTATTTGATTATATTGCTCATGTATTTCTATTAGACATTATTTATTATACATATTACAGTGCTATTTATTTGCTATACATGTTACAGGATATTATCCTGTAACATGTATATCACATAAATAGCCCTGTGATATGTATAATACATACAGGGTCACACAAGTTCACACTAACCTTTTTTGCCCTTACAGGCTTCCATACCTGCTTTGCTAATTTGCTAATTTTTTAAAGACTCTCATTGGTTGAAATCAATGTCAATCAAAAAATATCAGGCAATCAGAGTCCTTCAAAAATTAGAATATAAGGCGGAGCGTGGGAAAAAAACAATTAGTCGCGGGTGGAGCTCCTTGTAGGAGGAGCTCCGTTAGTTTGTTGTGGTTTTATTTTAGAGCGTCGTTTTTTTTTAGGTGAAGGCCTCTTGCAGTGGGCCAGAATGGATGGACAATGGCTTCAATCAAGATGAGGAGACAAGGGCTTCTATCAAGATTGGATTATTATGTCATGGGCTTCAATCAAAATTGATTGGGAATGCCCGACGACTATCCAGGGCAGAAGGCCACCGCTGGAGGGGTCAATTTGACAGGTAAGTATGTGCTGTTGTTTACTTTATTTTTATTATTGTTTTTTGTTTTTCCCTTACCTTATTTTTATTTTATCTTTAAAAGTGACAGGCAATTTTTTTTTTTTTATCTGCAAGCAATGTGAAAGATACATTGCCTGTTACTTCTAAAAATTGAATAAAAATAGGGGGGGGGGTTGTGTTTAACTGTAGTGTAGTGTAAACATAGGCAGGCAGGTAGGTTGGTAGTTAGGTCAGGGTGGGGTCAGGTGTGGTCAGGGGGGTAGGTAGATGGGTTGGTAGTTGGGTCAGGGTGGGGTCAGGTGTGGTCACTGGGTCAGGGGGGTAGGTAGGTGGGTTGGTAGTTGGGTCAGGGTGGGGTCAGGTGTGGTCACTGGGTCAGGGGGGTAGGTAGGTGGGTTGGTAGTTGGGTCAGGGTGGGGTCAGGCCATGGGTCGGTCAGTGGGTCGGTGGCCGCATAGGCCACATGGAGGTGATCACGGGTGGCACAGGCCTCATGGGGGTGATCCGATCACCCCCATGTGGCCTGTGCCATCCCGCTCACCGCCCGATTACCCCGATCACCGTGATCGGGGTAATCGGGCGGTGGCATAGCATAGGCCACATCGGGGTGATCGGGGGTGGCACAGGCCACATGGGGGTGATGGGGGTGGCACAGGTCAGGTCTTTTGGGGCTACTGGCACTGCGGTGCGGGGGTGATTAGGTCGGTCGTCGTGGTAGGTAAGTTGGTGGGTGGGTAGGTGGCAGGCCAGGCAGGCATAGTGAGGTAACTGGGGGGACCCTTCCTTTTATTAGGGGCACTAGGGGTTTGGTTTGGCCAGGGCAGGTAGACTTACTGTTAGGTTGGGCAGATGTGAGTAGTTTCAGCCAGGGAGGTCTCTCTCAGTCTCAGCGTGAGCAGGGTCAGGAAACAGAAAGAGGGAAGGGACTGGAATCTGGTGGTTTTATTAACTGTGGATGTCAATCAAAAGTTAACTCGAGGCCCTATTAGCTGGCGGGCGCTCAGAGCTAACGGTCTGGGTGGGTTTAGATTGTTCTCCTGACAACTGTACAGCCTTCCATCATTAAATGGTCAATGATGGAAGACTGTCAATCATGAAATTGATACATTTATCACTGCCCATGCATATCGTCATTGTGCTGGTGGGCGGAATGCATTAACGGTCAGGGGGCCAGGCCTCATTGATTCATAGAGTCTAAAGGTTAGTGTAGTCAGTGTGTAGTGTAATATGATCACACAGGGATGCGGGGAAAGCTACAATAGATACACAGCAGCAGTTAATATATACACACAAGGGCAAGTGGTTATCTTAAAGTGACAGTGTCCCAGGGAATAGTTTGCTTCATTTATTAATATAATAACACTTGAATGCTGATGTACACATTATATTTAATTGTTTTTGGGTTATTACTAATAAATATTGTGTTTTTTTATTGCAGGGTCACGAAAATATTAGGGAGGGCGTTTTCCCCGACGCCCCAATGGACGGGCCGCCCCTGCACCTTCCACCGATACTAAATGTTCTCCCTATAAGCTCATGACAGGGAGACTGATGGCTCTAGGCCGCCCAGGTGATCCTCAATTGTCCACTCCCCTGAGAGAAGCCGTGTCAAGAGACCAATATCTCTCCCAAATTCAGGCGCAGTTAAGATTACTGCTACATTTTGCTGCCTCTAATATGGCCCCAACTGATTGTAAAGTGCCATCTAAAATTCAAACTTTGTTTGAAAAGGGGGGAATGATCATGATTAAAAATTTTAATAAAAATTATCCATGGGATGCAAATTGGGAGGGTCCCATATGTCATTCTAGATACATTAGGTACTACAGTGCTTAAGGTAATAAGATCGAACCCCAGAAAAACCAGAAGGCAGCCTGGTCACAAATGGGTCCATGTGGACAGAAGTCCCATATGTAGATATTTCTGCAACAATTGATACTTGTTTGATCTTTTCAGAATTGGCAACGAGAAGTCAACAAGGAAGATGAAAATGCATTTGTTTTGAGGGATTTTATGGACAAAGATATTCATATGTAATAATCAGTAAATCGGTGGACCCCAAACTACCTCTTCCACAAGACAAAGAAGATCAAGTCATACACAGACGATCAAGGCATGGACAAAGATATGGAGCAGTGACAATCTGGAGGAACCATGTTTTGATCAACTGACTTTAAGTGGTGATGGGATTGTGGACATTGTTGGGACAAAAAGCTACAATAACATTAGTGGATTTTGGAGGGACTATCTGGGTAATAAAAGGAACTGGGAATGCGAATGGACAAACTGGGGAAAATGAACTGTAGGTCTTATAGGTGAAGGTATTAGGTTTTCCCTTAATTTTCAAAACCATGTTATGTCCATGAATCAGCAAGGGTATAGCATAACAAAAGTGATCACTGAGATCATGACCAAAGATGGAGTAAAATTGGAGGTAGTGGGATGCAACCGGGGTGGACAAGTGAGGGTAACATTAACAATAGATATGGGGAGGGAACCTACAACAGTAGCCCCTCCTCTGACCTATTCTACTACCCTTGCTCCACCAAGGGTGGATAACTATGCTGACAATCCTATGTGTGGGGATAAGAAAATATATTCCAGGGGTCCCTTTCAAATTCGTGCTATGAACCCCTCACCCATATTGAGGGATGCTACCTTTCAGCTGATTTCATGGAGAATAAGGTCAACAGATTGGCTAGTTTCTAAACACTTTCAAAATTGTTCCACAATTACAGCTACTATGGAAATGTCTTTAATTAGATGGGTAATGGGTACCAGAAAAAGAAGTAAGAGGGATATTGTGGATACAGTGTTGGGAGGTGTAGGAACTGGTCTAGGAGTTGTGAATTCTATCGATATCTTTCCAGTCTGACTACAACCTTACAGTCTGAGGGTTTGTTAAATTCCAAGGAGTTAAACACACAACAAACCATTAATACACTTGTAGAGGGGCTGACAAAAGCTAGATAAAGATAGATATACAGGGTCCTGCTATACAGCATATTCAGGAGATATTGGTTGGGATAATTGGGAGGTTAAGGAAAGTGTCTTGGGATTTTGTATGTCTTTCAATGCAAACCGAGCTTTCAACTGATTTTAACATCCTGGCACAAGCTATGGATAATAACCATACCTCTTTTGGAGGTTGGCAGCAAGCTGAAATTAACAGGTTTGCTTCTGACCAAAAAGAGTTATGGGTGAACAGTTGGTTGGGTTGCAAGGGAAATATATGCAGAGCTAATTCATTAGTACCAACCAGGGGAAAATACCAAAACATCTACCATATGACATCATTGGAAACTCCGGTAACAGAATCAAATTTTTTACATCATGCGTTAGAGTTTCCCAACTTCATAGTAAATGGTACCACCATAGAACAAGCATGAGATTCCCCACCAAAATCTTATGTCTACTCAATCAGGTTAGAACAGTATTTAATTAATGCTGGCATAACCATTGATACTGCCAAGGGTTAAACTCCAAAATATGATATTCCCCTTAGGACAGGGAAAGGTGTGTTTTGTGTCATTGAAACCAAGGGATGAGATACACTTATGGTTCAAACATTGTATATCTAGGGAACCGATTACTCAGGGAATTTACTGTGTCATAGACTATCCGGTGAGAATAAGTTCACAGCAGTTTAATCTCACAGTGCCACAGATATTAACCTACAATAAATTACTAGATTACTGGATATTCACGGCTGTTTCACTCTTCAATTATATATATATATATATATATACAGATAGATAGATAGATAGATAGATAGATAGATAGATAGATAGATGTACTATCAATTGAATTTCTGACTGGGCGTGATCCTATATACTTTTTACTTTTTCATACTATCATTCTATTTGCATTACTTTTTTTGTCCGCAAACGTGTATTTAATGGGAGAAGGATTGTTGGGATTTCTTTGTTCACCTTTCTATACATTGTATTATTAGCTCACTAATAGATACTTTTTTTGATTGTTCCTTTAATATTAGGACTTTGAGTGGTATAAATTTGTGTATGTCGGATATTACACTACTCATAATTTGGAGAATATACACTGTGTGGTTGTCACCTTTTTTATTATTTTATTATTTCCTTATTTTTCCTTTATACTGGAGATTAGCCCAGCTGTTGGTTAGGTTTTCGTAGATAGAACTGGTATATGCCAGTAGGGCAACCTCCGAGGTAGGAGGTACCCTCTGAGGTCCTAGCCAGCTTATTGTCAGGGATTCTTAATTGTTTCCTGTTTTTTTTTTTTTTTTCTGTTTGTCTGGGTTGTCTTTTTTTCTTTTTGTTTTAGGTTTGATTTGTGATTGTAAGAATTAATTTACACACACATATATATAAAGTGTATGTATGTATATATATATATATATATATATATATATATATTAATTATTTTGCTTTACTTGATTTATCTCATTAGACATACTGTTCTTGTAGATCCATGATATACCTTGTTAGATCCTATATCCCCCACATCTATTTATTTGAGCCTATGGTCTCAGGTTTTTATGTTTTATTCGTCGCTTTTCTTATGTTTTTTCTGTTTTTTGAGGAGTTTGAAATAAAGTGTATTTTAGTGTTTTTGGGTAGTCGGTTATTTTGGCATTTTTGGGAGGTGTAACTAGGGACTTAGGCCCCTATTCAATTGCAAGCCCACAGCTTACGTTATACAGGCCATAAATCTGTTTGCTACATTTACAGAGCGATTCAGTTAAACAAGCCCGCAATTTATGGGATGAAAGCCAAAACCGTAAACCAAGCACCCATAAGAAGCAATTCATAGCTGGATCATGATCAATTAGGCAAGGCCGTAACTACCGATTTAGAAACAGCCAACAGTAGATGGTAAACAGTAAAACAAGGTTAAACATCAATCAATTAGCATTTAAAAGTCGCAGGGATTTTCACTCTGTAACCCGCAGATTGTTTGCGACTCATTAAAAGACACCATTTAAATAGCAAATTAGTTTACGGGCAACATCCATCCAGTAGCCAACAATTGCTCAATTGAATAGGGGCCATAGTGTTCCTATATCTACCTTTTCTAGTAATGTATATTATCTAGAAAGTTCACTGGACTCTACATCCTCTACATCCCTTGTTCAACTCGCTAATTCTCAGCAGCTGCTATTAACTATACCGGCCCGATTCTATGTTGAAATTTAATGAAGTAGTCTTTATAAAGAAAATATAACTTAGCAATTTGATTTGTGTGAGGAAAAGTTCTCAGTTATTGAAGCTGATTCTGTAACACTGTAGAGACCAGACTGACAGAACTGACATCTCACAAGCAGATAAAAGACTACAATATATTGAAACTACTAAATCTTTATTTATAAACAGACAAACACTCCACTCTCTTACCTGGAGTGTACATTGGCCTTGTATTTGATTTTGATGGTTCCCAGCAATTGTGGATGTTTGCCACATGATATTATATGTATGATTCTAATTATACAGGGCTGATTGTCTGCTTAAATTTGATGGAGAAATCACAATAAAGTAAATATAACAGCAATATGATTTGTGTGAGAACACTGTAGAGAGCAGGTGAGAGCTAAAAGACTACATTTTTTTTAAACTACAACATATTTATGAATAAACATGCAAAACAGACAAATCTCTCTCTAGCTCACCTGGATCTTTCCTCTTATGTGCATGCCAGCTAGATTCCCGTCGCTACGTTTTCAAAATAAAACATGTTCATGTACATAAAAACTTGGCAGAAATAAGACAGATCATCTAGTTTTTTATGTCTCTACAGTCTCCTTTTTTGTAAAGGAAAACCATTATTCCATTCTGCATAGAGGGTGGTAACACTTCCCACTTCAAACAAGTTCTTCACATTAATAAAAAATCTTTTATCAAATCCAAACATTTCTGATAAAATTCACATGGAAGGCCATGCTGTCCAGGGGTTTTCCCCTTCTCAAAACTGTTAATTTTATTAAAAAGCTCATCCATATTAAGATCCTCCGTTAAAACACCACCATCGACTTCATTTAAAACTGTGTGCATACCGTCTAAAATTTCATTTTTGCACCCCTCATCAACCCATTTTTTCTGATATGTCAGCATAAAACTTAGAAGTGACTTTTAAAATATCCACTGTTTTAAATACGTCACTTTATTATCTTCTAAAATATTAATTTCTGACTTTTCGAAATCTTTAAAAAAAAAAATATCTATTACATTTTTGGTCCTCCTCTGGCTTTGAAGATAATGGTCTTCCCTTTCTCCTCTAAAAAAAATGCTTGATATCATATTTAGTTCTTTCAATGTCTTTATGTACTATAAAACCAAGTTCCCTCAATTTAAAAAGCCATTGCATCTTTTTATTTAAAAAGTCATATTTTTTCTGTTTCCTTTAAGCCAATTTAATTCCCCATTTAATAAAAAAGAATTTCCATTTAACTTTCACCATTTCCCCCCATAAAAGAATATCTTGAAAATAAGAATAGGGACCATCTTTTCAGTTGCCCTGATCGAACTGTTTGCCCAATTGTCAGCTTTTTTGATCAAGGCTGCTTGACCGGGGACTACTTTCGTTGGCCCCAAGTGGTCCCTCTCACCACTATGGGGTCTACTCTCACTTGGACCGGGGACAACATCCGCCTGCTGTTTTTCACCCTTGGAAGGATCAGCTCTTTCATCTCCTCTGAAACGGTATCTGGGTTGTTTTGCATGCGTGCTTCCTGGGCAATACATGTGTGTTCATGGGAAATTTGCGTAACAGATGAGACTCGCCCCCACAGAGGTCACATCTCCTGTTTCCGCAATCAAACGCCTGATGATCCGGACTTCGTCAGAATCTAAATCTGGTATACGGATACTCATCATATGCATGACCATATGACGAACATTTTCTGCAAAAGATTGGTTGTCCGATGAATCTAAGGTACCCCCTATCACTTCCTAATGCAAAGGAGGCAGGGGGAGTTTGCATCCCACAGGGACTATCCGGATCCTTTTTAAAAGTCACAAGATACTGCCTCTTTCCATTTCAAATCCCAAATTGGTTCAGGAGCATACGGACCAACCTGACAGTCCTACAATATCTACCCAGGAAGCATTCTACCGTTGAGTCATCTACAAAGGGATTGTACATGTGTACAACCAGAGAGACTTCCTCCCTTGCGTACAATAGTTCTAACTCAAAGCCCTCTAAAATTGGATAACCCTCATTTTTTTTTATACTAGTGGTAAAAATTGTAGCAACTCTACTGTAGAAAGTCAGATCATACAGACCTCTCCACTGCACAACACATCTTTAGGTGAAAACTCCAGCAGCTCTTCCAGGATCCTCTCCACGACATATCGTACCGATACCTGGGACCTACGTTCCTCCGAGACAAGCAGATGGATGCTGTCCTTCAAGTGCGCCACTCTGGCCACTCCACAACTCTGTATTTTCACGGTGTGATTTCCTAGTGAATAAATTCAACAGGAATTACAGCCCTGCACACTGGGATGTGATTGCCTCTCAGATTGCTTGTTGCAGTCCCCCTATAGCAGTATGGGGGCTTAAGATCCCCCCACAAGGAGGAGACCGTTGCCCCAAGGTGAGGGACCTTGAGCTTTTAACACCAAGAATTGATCCAAAGCCTCCCCCACCATTTCAACCTCTATGGGCCTCTCTGTGACCCTATGGACTGCAGCACACAAGCCACTGCTCCTCTGAGCTCCATCAACTTCATGGTTATTGCTTCAATGACATCATCTATCCATCTCTACCTCTGCATCCCTTTTCTGCGTGTGCCTTTAATCTTCCCCAACATCAGAATCTTCTCTACGGATTCCTGCTTTAACCTCATGATCAAACCTTCCAGTGAACAGTTTAACTTAATTTCCTGTCACATTGATTGGATCTGCTTGCAGTCCAAGGGACTCTAAAATCTTCTGGGGGTTGTATCTAATGTAGGGTGACCTCCTGACTGCACATTATCAGGACAGACTCAGACAGTGCTGGGGGTCTATCTAATGCAGATGACCTCCTGACTGCAAAATATTAGGACAGACTCAGACTGTTCCTGGGGTGTATCAAATGCTGGGTGACCTCCTCAGTGGAGAGGCTCAGGCAGTTCTAGGGGTTGTATCTAATGTAGGGTGACCTCCTGACTGCACATTATCAGGACAAACTCAGACAGTGCTGGGTGGCTTTCTAATGTAGGGTGACCTCCTAATTGCACATTATCAGGACAGACTCAGACAGTGCTGGAGTCTATATAATTTAGGGTTACTTGACTGCACTTTATTAGGATAGGCTCAGACAGTGCAGGGGTCTATATAATTAAGGGTGATCTCCTAACTGCACATTACCAGGACAGACTCAGATAGTACTGGAGTCTATATAATTTAGGGTTACCTAACTGCACTTTTTTTAGGATAGGCTCAGACAGTGCTGGGGTGTACCTAATGCAGGGTGACCGCCTGACTGCACATTATCAGAACAGGCTCAGGCAGTGCTGGGCGTCTTTCTAATGTAGGGTGACCTCCTAACTGAACATTATCAGGAAAGGCTCAGACAGTGCTGGGGTCTATCTAATGTAGGGTGACCTGACTGCACATCACCAGGATAGGCTCAGACCGTTCTGGGGGTCTATCTAACGTAGGTTGACCTGACTGCACATCATCAGGATAGGCTCAGACAGTGATGGGGGTTGTATCTAATGTAGAGTGAGCGCCTATCTGCACATTATAAGGACAGGCTTAGATAGTGCTGGGGGTCTACCTAATGTAGGGCGACCTCATGACTGCACATTATCAGAACAGGCTCAGACAGTTCTGGAGGTTCTATCTAATGTAGAGTGACCCCCTAGCTGCACATTATCAGGACAGGCTCAGACAGTGCTAGGGGTCTTTCTCATTATCAGGACAGGCTCAGGCAGTGCTGGGGGTCTTTCTAATGTAGGGTGACCTCCTGACTGCACATCATCAGGATAGGCTCAGACAGTTCTGGGTGTCTATCTAATGTATGGTGACCTACTGACTGCACATTATAAGGACAGGCTCAGACAGTGCTGGGGTCTAACTAATATAGCGAGATTTCATGACTGAACATTATCAGGATAGGCTCAGACAGTGATGCGGATTGTATCTAATGTAGGGTGACCTCCTAACTGCACATTATAAGGACGGGCTTAGATAGTGCTCGGGGTCTATCTAATGCAGGTGACCTCCTAGCTGCACATTATCAGGACAGGCTCAGACAGTGCTAGGGGTATTTCTAATGTAGGGTGACCTCCAGACTGCACGCTATCAGGACAGGCTCAGGCAGTGCTGGGGGTCTTTCTAATGTAGGGTGACCTCCTGACTGCACATTATCAGGACAGACTCAGACAGTGCTGGGGGTCTATCTAATGCAGATGACCTCCTGACTGCAAATTATTAGGACAGACTCAGACTGTTCCTGGGGTGTATCAAATGCTGGGTGACCTCCTCAGTGGACAGGCTCAGGCAGTTCTAGGGGTTGTATCTAATGTAGGGTGACCTCCTGACTGCACATTATCAGGATAGGCTCAGACAGTGCTGGGTTGCTTTCTAATGTAGGGTGACCTCCTAACTGCATATTATCAGGACAGACTCAGACAGTGCTGAGGGTCTTTCTAAGGGTGAGGGTCTTTCTAAGGGTGACCTCCAGACTTCACATTATCAGGACAGGCTCAGGCAGTGCTGGGGGTCTTTCTAATGTAGGGTGACCTCCTAACTGACCATTATCATTAAAGGCTCAGACAGTGCTGGGGCCTATCTAATGTAGGGTAACCTGACTGCACATTATCAGGATAGGCTCAGACAGTGATGCGGGTTGTATCTAATGCAGGGTGACCTCCTAACTGCACAATATAGGGACAGGCTTAGATAGTGCTGGGGGTCTACCTAATGTAGGGTGACCTCATGACTGCATATTACCAGAACAGGTTCAGACAGTTCTGGAGCTTCTATCTAATGTTGGGTGACCTCCTAGCTGCACATTATAAGGACAGACTCAGACAGTGCTGGGGGGTCTATCTAATGCAGGTGACCTCCTAGCTGCACATAATCAGGACAGACTCAGACAGTGCTAGGGGTATTTCTAATGTAGGGTGACCTCCAGACTGCACGCTATCAGGACAGGCTCAGGCAGTGCTGGGGGTCTTTCTAATGTAGGGTGATCTCCTAACTGAACATTATCAGAAAAGGCTCAGACAGGGGTGAGGTCTATCTAATGTAGGGTGACCTGACTGCACTTTATTAGGACAGGCTCAGACAGTGCTGGGGGTCTATCTAATGTAGGGTGACCTTCTAACGGCACATTATAATGATAGGCTTAGATAGTGCTGGGGTTCTACCTAATGTAGGGGGACCACATGCCTGCACATTATCAGGATAGGCTCAGACAGTTCTGGAGGTTATATCTAATGTAGGGTGACATCCTAGCTGCACATTATCAGGACAGGCTCAGAAAGTGCTAAGGGTCTTTCAAATGTAGAGAGACCTCCAGAGTGCACGTTATCAGGATAGGCTCAGACAGTTCTGGTGGTTGTATCTAATGTATTGTGACCTCCTAAACGTACATCATCAGGACATATTGAGACAGTGCTGGAGGTCTATCTAATGCAGATGACCTCCTGACTGCAAATTATCAGGACAAGCTCAGGCAGTGCTGAGGGGCTTTTTTTATGTAGGGTGACATCCTGACTGCACATTATCAGGACAGACTCAGACAATGCTGAGGGTCTATCTAATGTAGGTTGACCGACTGACTGCACATTATCAGGACAGGATCAGGCAGTGCTGGGGTCAATCTAATGTAGGGTGACCTGACTGCACATTATCAGGATAGGCTCAGACAGTGCTGGGTGGCTTTCTAATGTAGGGTGACCTCCTAACTGCATATTATCAGGACAGGCTCAGACAGTGCTCGGTGGCTTTCTAATGTAGGGTGACCTCCTAACTGCATATTATCAGGACAGGCTCAGACAGTGCTGGGGGTCTTTCTAATGTAGGGTGACCTCCAGACTTCACATTATAAGGACAGACTCAGACAGTGCTGGGGGGTCTATCTAATGCAGGTGACCTACTAACTAAACATTATCAGAAAAGGCTCAGACAGGGCTGAGGTCTATCTAATGTAGGGTGACCTGACTGCACTTTATTAGGACAGTTTCAGACAGTGCTGGGGGTCTATCTGATGTAGGGTGACCTTCAAACTGCACACTATAAGCACAGGTTTAGATAGTGCTGGGGTTCTACCTAATGTAGGGTGACCACATTCCTGCACATTATCAAGACAGGCTCAGACACTTCTGGAGGTTATATCTAATGTAGGGTGACATCTTAGCTGCACATTATCAGGACAGGCTCAGACAGTGCTAGGGGTCTTTCAAATGTAGAGAGACCTCCAGACTGCACGTTATCAGGATAGGCTCAGACAGTTCTGGTAGTTGTATCTAATGTATTGTGACCTCCTCACTGCACATTATCCGGACAGGCTCAGACAGTGCTAAGGGTCTTTCAAATGTAGAGAGACCTCCAGACTGCACGTTATCAGGACAGGCTCAGACAGTTCTGGTGGTTGTATCTAATGTATTGTGACCTCCTTACTGCACATTATCAGGACAGATTTGGACTGTGCCTGGGGTGTATCTAATGTAGGGTGGCCTCTTGACTGCACAATTCCAGGACAGACTCAGACAGTGCTGAGGTCTATCTAAGGCAGGTGACCTCCTGACTGCACATTATCAGAAAAGGCTTAGACAGTGCTGGGGGTCTACCTAATGTAGAGAGACCTCCAGACTGCACGTTATCAGGATAGGCTCAGACAGTTCTGGTGGTTGTATCTAATGTATTGTGACCTCCTCACTGCACATTATCAGGACAGGTTCAGACAGTGCTGGGGGGCTTTCTAATGTAGGGTGACCTCATGACTGCACATTATCAGGATAGGCTCTGACAATGCTGGGGGTCTTTCTAATGTAGGGTGACCTCCTGACTGCACAGTACAAGGACAGACTCACACCATGCCTTGGGTCTTTTTAATGTAGGGTGACCTCCTAACTGCACATTATCAGGAGATGCTCAGACAGTGCTGGGGTCTATCTATTGTAGGGTGATCTCCTGACTGCGCATTATGAGGACAGACTCAGACAGTACTGGAGTCTATATATTTTAGGGATACCTGCCTGCACTTTATTAGGACAGGCTCAGACAGTGCTGGAGGTCTACCTAATGTAGGCTGACCTTATGACTGCACATTATCAGGACAGACTCAGACAATAAAGATTTTAGGTTAACATTTGATCAAGCTTTATCAGGAGAAGATAATTGGATAGAGATTTTAAACAAAATTAGACAGAAAATGTGTTTTTGGAATCTAAGAAAATTGTCAATGAGAGGAAAAAATGTTATAATTAAATCTGTAATTTTACCAATTTTTTTATACGTTTGTTTGATTTTCATTCCAACTGAAATTTGGATTAAACGTTTTACCCAAGAAATGTTTAAGTTTATTTGGGGTTCAAAAATGGAAAAAAAGAGAAGGGAAATAATGTTTAAAAATTAATTAAAAGGAGGTAGGGGAGTGCCAAATTTAAAACTACTTATAACAACAAAATATTTATTTTTTATTTTTAAGCTAGCAAGTAAAAAAAGTTTTATTGGTGATTTAATTAGATATGGGAGTGGATGGATTTTAAACAAATACAAGTGGCAAGTAATTAATTTAAGCAAACCTTATGCATTTTTCCAATGAAATTTTATATAGTACTAGAAAAGTTAATTCGTCAGTATGATTTAAAAAAGTATGACGAGAATGAGATAAAGAATGGGAAACAAATAGAGAAGAAAATTAAGGAAAAACACACAGTAGTATTAGTAGAGCGATATAATGAGAAAATATCAAAAAATATTTGGAATATGGTTTTAAATAAAAACTTAACAAATAGTCAACAAGACTTGGCATGGGCGATAGTTCACGAATGTGTTCCTGTAAAGCATTTTCAGTTCCATATCTTATTAGATCACCAAAATGTCCGAGGAATGCCTGTAGAGCAGACCAAAGTGTAAAACATTTAATATGGAATTGTGCATTTGCACAACAAGTGTGAAGACAAATGGGAAGTTTAATAAAACATACTAGTGGAGTATGAACTTTAGATTATGAGAAAATAGTGTATGGTTTAAGATTAAAAGATATGAAGACATGGCTTATTATTAGTACAGTTAAGGAAATGCTGTGGAAAGTAAGGAAACTTTTATTGGATGTAAAAGATGTGTATTATATGATATTGAATGGTTTGTATTTATATTATAAAAGAGATTGTAAAATCAAGGGAGACCAAGAAAATGTAGAATGGAAGGTTGACACCTGGAATCTTTTTAGACCATTGTAAATGTAACAAATATGTGATCCTTTTAAGTTTTTTTTTTTACCATAATGATGTAAAAGATGTTTGTTTCCCTAGACATTCCACACACAAAAAATCTGTAATAAACTAAATGGTCAAAGAAAAAAAGAAAAAAAGAAAGAAAAAAAGAAAAATATTGCAAGTGATTAAAATATCCTGTCTTAACAGTGCCATCTATTGGTCAAGTTGGGAACTTCACCAAGTTAATTCAATTCTACCTACACAGCAAGTGAACACACTACACTGCTCACCTGTGCCATCTATTGGTCGAGTTTAGATTCTCTTTTTGCCAATATAAGGCTGAACACAAAGCACGTGAACTCACTGCATTGCTCAACAGCGCCATCTATTGGTCAAATTTGGAACTTTACCATATAAATAAAATTCTAAACACACAGCAACTGAACACACAGAATTGCTCAAACATTGCCATCTATTGGTTAAATTTGGAACTCCACTTTGTCAATACAATTTTGACCATGTAACGGTACAAAGCAATCCAAAGCACTATATTGTTTTTTCTGTGGAAATCTTTCTAGAGTACAGATATGCTCTTTGTGAGCCAACTACATTGGATAGTGGACAGTACTATTGATTTTCAACTTTGGATCCTTCTGAACCCTCATTAACCATGTAAATATACCCCCCCGGCATAGGGACATGCATTAGCGCAAGTGGCATCCCAGCAAAGTCAGGCTATCACTTTTGAAGGGAGAAAAAAGAAAGAAGGAAAAAAAGGAAAAAATAATAATGAACAAAATAAAAAAGAAAGAAAAGGGAAACAACAACACAAAAAGATAATAATATAAAGAGGAGAAAAGGGGAGAAGTGGTGAAACAGGGAGAGAGGAGATGGCTGGCAGTTCCTCAAGAAGAAACACAAAGGGTATCCGAGAGTACTGTATGTCTAAGATGGGCATGCAATCCTCCCAACAATCTTCTGCAGATGATGGGCAATCTATTAAACCAAATTTGGAAATAACGTCTCAAGCAAAAAAGCGGACATTAGAGAGCTGAAGGAGCTCATTGGCTTATTTAGAACTGAAATTAAAGCTGACGTGCAAAAGACAGCCTCTGATCTAACTAATGAAATCAAAGCTGTGGACTCCAAAGTCTTGCAGCTAGAGGAAAAATATAGCAATCTCATTAAGGAGTACGAGGAGTTGATAGAAGAAGTGGCTAGGGCTTGGGCTGAACAGAGTAACCTCCAATCCCAGCAAGAGGACTTGGAAAATAGATTAAGATGGCAAAAAGTAAGAATATGGAATTTTACTACAGTAAGTACGGGACTTGCCTGCTTACATGATGGAGCTCTGTAAGCTGCTCTTGCCCAATTTGGAGTACACAGAGCTCAGGATTGACATAATATATCGAGCACCTGGGTAGTCATCCCTCTCCCAAAGAAGGGCCTCAGATTAAAAAGTGTTTTATCAGTGTTGGCAAGAAGAATGCTAAAGAAATAAAGCAGTGTTTTAAAGATTTGCATGTCAGACTTCAGAACTTTTATAACTTCAAGATAGCTAGTATTAATTGTTTTGATGACCTCATTTTTAGTCATAAAGCAGAGATTAAAAGGTTTTGGGAGTTTAAGGGGAAATAGATTATTTTTAATGCCCATATAAAACACTTAGAGGAGTGCAAAAAAACGCTCCAGGTTCTTTTTTAAGCAAACAGCTGGAAAAAAGGAGGTGATTTCAGAGTTGGAGCATAACTCTTCAACCCAGGGCATTTTAAAATCTGCTTTTTCCTTTTATGAAGACCTTTTTAATGAGAAACACATTGATTATTCCTTTTTAAATGATACATTGGATGTTTTAACTAATGTACTGGATAGAGAGGACCAGATATGTTTAATAAGAGAAATAACTTTAACTGAAATGTATGATGTTATAAAAAGTTTCTCTATGGGGAAAACTCCAGGTGTAGATGGTTTGCCCATTGAATTTTACACAATATGCTGGGATTTTATTAAGGATTTTATGTGTCTTAATAAAGGCTTTTACCATTGATTTGTGGAGAAGAGGGGTTATCATTTTGATTTTTAAAAAGGGAGATAGGACTAAATTAGGGAACTGGAGGCCTATCACCCTTTTGTATGTTGATTATGAAATCTTGGCTAAACTGATTGCTAATCAAATTAAACTGGCTTTTGCTAAAATTATCCACCCGGATCAGGTATGTAGGGTCCCTGGAAGGGCCATAAGGGAACACCTCACTGTAATTCGAGACCTGATCTGGTACCAGCATGAGAGAGGCCAGAGTTTAGCCATTTTATCTTTGGATTTTAAAAAAGCCTTTGATAGAGTATCCCATTAATTTCTTTTTAAAGTTTTAAAGAAATTTCAATTCCCAGAATGTTTTATTCGAACAATAGCTGTTTTATATAAGCTCTCTTCCAGTGAGGTTTTAATCAATGACTTTTTATCTCAGCAGGTAGTTTTAAAGTCATTTGTCAAACAAGGTTGCCCTTTGTCACCACTGCTTTCCATATGTGCCATAGAACCTCTTTTATGCCTTTTAAGAAAATTCGGGGAGTGCCCATCCCTGGTGGAAGAGGCACCCAGGTAAAGACTCTGGGTTACATGGACGATATAAGCATATATTGTATTACCCCAGAGTCCTTAAAGAGAGCAGTACGAACAATAGAGTATTTTACTTGTGCCTCTGGTTTCCACTTAAATGTTGGAAAATGTGAATGCCTGCTATAGGGGACTGGGATACCAGCTAAACCCCAAATATTCCAATCCAGAGAGACAAGATAAAGATTCTGGGAATTGTATTTGATAGTTTAAACAATGGTTTTAAAAGTTGGGACTCGGTCTTGGAAAAAATGGAAAGTCATTTTGTGGCAAAGTAGGCACCTGACGATGGAGGGGAAGATCTTAGTAATCAAAATGATTTTATTAACAATAATGCTTTTTGTTGCATTGGTATTTCCGCCTTTGGACATTTACCTCAAAAGGTTGATGCGGGTATGTTTCAACTTTTTATAGGGCTCTAAAAATGGAAAAGCTAAAAAGAGAGACCACCTGTAAGCGAAAGAACATAGTAGGAAAGATTGCGAACAGTATAAAATTGTTTTTATATGTTAATTTCTTTGTTATGTGTTTTAAATATTTAAGCGAAGAGTGTACATTTTCTGCTTTTTTGCAATATGTGACTGGTGATCTGTTAAGAAAATATAAATGGTATAAGGTATCCCTTATGTCTCCTGCGCTTTTAATTCCCCCACGGCACTATGTCATTTTATAAAAAATTATACGTTTCTATCACCTCCAAAATCTGACACCAGATGTTTTAAGTAACTCCCGTAAATTGACAGCTGCCATTTTATCTGAAGAACGGATGGTGCAGGTGGCAAACTTCTCGTACTCACGGTCAAAGAGAGTTTGGCAAAATGTGATGCGATCCTTCCTCTCTAACTCTCAGAAGGATTTGGCCTGGGCTATCGTTCACGAGTGTTTGCCCACCAGGGCCTTTCAACACCGTAGAGGTCTGGTGGCACATGCAAAATGCCCTCAAAGGAGATGTGCCACAGACGAGACCGTTCTTCACCTGTTCTGAAATTGTTTTTATGCACAGGAAGTGTGGCATTTGGCAGAACCACTTTTCAAATGGAACTTAAGCTTGCCAGTTTTAGATCAGGAAGTGGTTTTATATGGCCTTTTTAAGTACCCCTCAGGTGACCAGACGTTTTTTTTTATTATTATTATCAATAGTATTTAAGAATCCATATGGAAAGTGCGAAATGTTTTGCTTTTTTAAACAAAATAGCCTGTCTCCCAAAGAATGTCTGTCTATTGCTATAGCCGACATGCATGTGTTTTATATAAGAGACAGGAAAAATATGGGAGACAAAGAAGCAAATTCATACTGGGCTTACATTGCAGTGCAAAAATAGAATCATGTATTCGATTGCTTTATTGATAAACTATTGAAATGTGGACTTTGAGCAATGGACCCGTTTAGTGTCTGCCGTAACACGCTTTATTTTCTATATTTCTATAATCCTAGTAGTGGGGCAGCAGTGAATGTCCAGCAATCTAGATGAAGAATCAGAGTATTGCAGTGTCTATATAGTATGTGGGCCACACGCATAGGATAGATCAGGGAGGAAGTGAGAATTGACTTTGGTAGAAAGGGAGAGAAGAGGAAGGGGAAAAGCTCAAGGATGTAATCTTCACCTAGTGGTCAGACAATATAACCTGCAGATGGAAAAGTCAGGCGTTAGTCATTTGGACTAGAAAGCTGCAAGGATTATGGGTGGGTGGAAGGGAAGTGATGTCTGGTATCAGGAGGGAGGTTCACTGTGCTTATGTAAGCAGCTCTAGGGGTGTGGAAAACCAGATTTATTTTGAAATAACATAAATCTGTAAGTGTGTGTCTGATATAAGCAGCATGTGTCAGATTAGAACAAGTTACACACAGGGGAATCTTACATATACCTTTTTTAAGTTGCCCTGAAGGTATCTGTGATCTGCCCTCATATGCATACCCATGATGCACTGCAAGTAATGTGCAAATGCTCTGCATTGTTCTTTTATATTTTGCATTTTTAAAATACGGTTTGTCCAGTTTATTCACATTTTTTGTATCTGTGTGTAGTCATCTTCCTATCTGTTATAAATCCTTTTTTGCCCCATTGTCTCTCCTTCTGTGTAATAGGGTTTGTTTGTACCCGGTCCGTTAACTGGCCGTCAGTTAGGTTATACTCTGGTTTCTCTTCAGATCGAATAAATCTTTCGCCTTTTACTAAAGATTTCCGTGGAGAGGGACAACCAAGAGTTCGACTCAATTTTTTGAGGCCTAGTTCATACTGGGCTTACATTGCAGTGCAAAAATAGAATCATGTATTCGATTGCTTTATTGATAAACTATTGAAATGTGGACTTTGAGCAATGGACCCGTTTAGTGTCTGCCGTAACACGCTTTATTTTCTATATTTCTATAATCCTAGTAGTGGGGCAGCAGTGAATGTCCAGCAATCTAGATGAAGAATCAGAGTATTGCAGTGTCTATATAGTATGTGGGCCACACGCATAGGATAGATCAGGGAGGAAGTGAGAATTGACTTTGGTAGAAAGGGAGAGAAGAGGAAGGGGAAAAGCTCAAGGATGTAATCTTCACCTAGTGGTCAGACAATATAACCTGCAGATGGAAAAGTCAGGCGTTAGTCATTTGGACTAGAAAGCTGCAAGGATTATGGGTGGGTGGAAGGGAAGTGATGTCTGGTATCAGGAGGGAGGTTCACTGTGCTTATGTAAGCAGCTCTAGGGGTGTGGAAAACAAGATTTATTTTGAAATAACATAAATCTGTAAGTGTGTGTCTGATATAAGCAGCATGTGTCAGATTAGAACAAGTTACACACAGGGGAATCTTACATATACCTTTCTGAAGTTGCCCTGAAGGTATCTGTGATCTGCCCTCATATGCATACCCATGATGCACTGCAAGTAATGTGCAAATGCTCTGCATTGTTCTTTTATATTTTGCATTTTTAAAATACGGTTTGTCCAGTTTATTCACATTTTTTGTATCTGTGTGTAGTCCTCTTCCTATCTGTTA
>CM050170.1:185767071-185797071 GCA_027410445.1 Discoglossus pictus | reverse complement strand
TGCTTGCAATGGATGTGGCAAACCTGGCCACATGTACAGAGACTGTCCATCAATGCCCAAACCTTCGTGGGCACAAGTGGTAGCAGCAAGGTCTGACCAGCAGAAACCCATGCAATCTCAAGTTAAGAAGGATGCAGAGGTTCCAGTGTCAACAGTCCTTCATGATTCTGCAATTATTGCTGCTGTGGGTCCAGTTGTTCCGGTTGCAATGTCTGCTTCTGAGAGAGGGCCTTCCTTTTCTGACCACGTCAGCTCGGTCACGGAGCCAAAGGTTCCCACCTCGGTGGGTCCTGCGGCTCCTCTTGTGTTTTTAAATCCCTTAACAGGTCCAGTTCTGGTTCCTGAGTGCGGTCCTGATATGAGAGAGAGGTTTCCTGAGGCTACAGATCCTGCTTCTTTGTCCGATGGTCGGTCGGTGATTCCAGATACTGCGGTTCCTGTACCAGTCATCGCTACTGCACCAAGAGTCGGTACTGGTGGAGCGGTCCCTGAGGTCTCCAGAGTCGTCGTGGAGGAGGAGTTCTGTGTGGCGGCATCTGGGGTCCAAGATGAATCAGACCAGGAGATGGCGGAATACGATTCTGCAAAGAGGAAAGCTCTGGAGAGTGGTGAAGGTGAAGGTGAGGATGATCCGGGTCCCAAACGCCGTATAAACTATATGAGCGATGGGGCTGGTAGATCGGCATCGGATAGAGAGTTTATTGATCAGTTTACCTCCGCACCTGATTCAGACAGTCCCCTCGACATACAAGCTAGCACAGACTCAGAGGGGCCCAGTGGACTGTTTAACACTTTTTCCTGATGATGGAGTTAAAAGTAGCCTCACTTAATGTGAGAAGCTTGAAGGGCCCTGTCAAGAGGGCCGCTTTGTTTGCATTTTTAATGACTTTGAACGTTGACATTATTTTGCTACAGGAATGTGGAATTGAACATGAATTGTCTTATAGACATTTAAAAAGGGATTGGACTGCAGGACCGTCCATTTGGTCTGGATCCAACCAGTGTAGGTCATCTGGGGTTGGAATCCTTTTTAATGGACGTAATGTGGACATTCTCTCTGTGACCGAGATTGTGCCCGGGAGGGCTCTCTTAGCGGACATTAATTTGAATGGCTTTAAGGCACGTTTTATGAACATTTATGCTTCCCCAAACATACATGAGAGACATGAACTTTTTAAGGACATATGCTTGTTTGCCCCTGGCTCTTCCCCCTTATTGGTTGGAGGTGATTTTAATTGTCTTATGGAGGGGGAGGGAAGGTTTGGTGGCAGTGCAGTGCACAAGTCTGACAAAACCTCTTGCCAGCTTAAGAATTTTATGATTGATTTTAAATTGTATGATGCGTGGAGACAGTTGTATCCTACTGACCCCGGATACACCTGGACCGGTGGTCAGGTCAGCTCCCGCATTGATTTTATGTTCGCTTCTGTTGATTTCAAGCTGAAAAAAGCAGAAATTGAGGGCAATATTTTATCAGACCATGGACTTTTAAAAGTGGTTTTTAACGTGGAGGGCGAGGCAAAGACCCAGAAAAGCCCATGGAAATTAAATATTTTACTTCTAGAAGACGAACAGATTGAAAGAGAGTTTAAGGTTCAATATGAGCGATGGCGAAAACAAAAAGATCCTCGCCAGCCTTATCTATTATGGTGGGAAAGCCTTAAGCCTCAGATTAAAAACTTTTTTATCAGAGCTGGCAAGAGGAAAGCCAAGGAAAGAAAGCAGTGTTTTAAAGATTTGCATGTCAGACTTCAGACCTTTTATAAGTTCAAGGAAGCTGGTATTAATGGTTTTGATGACCTCATTTTTAGTCATAAAGCAGAGATTAAAAGGTTTTTGGAGTTTAAAGGGAAGGAGATTATTTTTAATGCCCGTATAAAACACTTAGAGGAGGGCGAAAAATGCTCCAGGTTCTTTTTTAAGCAAGCAGCTGGAAAAAAGGAGGTGATTTCAGATTTGGAGGGCCACACCTCAATTCAGGGCATTTTAAAATCTGCTTTTTCCTTTTATGAAGACCTTTTTAATGAGAAACACATTGATCAGTTCTTTTTAAATGATACCTTGGACGTTTTAACTAATGTACTGGATAGAGAGGACCAGACATGCTTAACGAGAGAAATAACTTTAACTGAAGTATATGATGTTATAAAAAGTTTTTCTCTAGGGAAAACACCAGGTGTAGATGGTTTGCCCATTGAATTTTATACAAAATGCTGGGATTTTATTAAGGATGATCTTTTATGTGTTTTACAAGAGGCTTTTACCATTGACTTGTTACCCCCTTCCTGGAGAAGAGGGGTTATTACTTTAATCTTTAAAAAGGGTGATAGGACTAAATTAGAGAACTGGAGGCCTATCACCCTTTTAAATGTTGATTATAAAATCCTTGCTAAACTAATTGCTAACCGAATGAAACTGGTTATTGCGAAAATTATCCACCCGGATCAGGTCTGTGGGGTCCCTGGAAGGACTATAGGTGAACACCTCACTGTAATTCGGGACCTGATTTGGTACCAGCAGGATAGAGGCCAGAGTTTAGCGATTTTATCTTTGGATTTTAAAAAAGCCTTTGACAGAGTGTCCCATGAATTTCTTTTTAAAGTTTTAAAGAAATTTCAATTCCCAGAAGCTTTTATTCAAACAATAGCTGTTTTATATAAGCTCTCTTCCAGTGAGGTTTTAATCAATGGCTTTTTATCTCAGCAGGTGGTTTTAAAGTCAGGAGTCAAACAAGGTTGCCCCTTGTCACCCCTGCTTTTTATATGCGCCATAGAACCTCTTTTATGCCTTTTAAGAAAGGATAAGTTTATTCGGGGAGTGCCCATCCCTGGTGGCAGAGGCACCCAGGTCAAAGCTCTGGGTTACATGGACGATATTAGCATTTATTGTACTACCCCAGAGTCCTTAAAAAGAGCAGTACGAACTACAGAGTATTTTACTTGTGCCTCTGGTTTCCAATTAAATGTGGAAAAATGTGAATGTCTGGCTATAGGGGACTGGGATACCAGCCAAACCCCAAATATCCCAATCCAGAGAGACAAGATTAAGATTCTGGGAATCGTATTTGATAGTTTAAACAATGGTTTTAGAAGTTGGGACTCTGTCTTGGGAAAAATGGAAAAAAGAGTAATTTTGTGGCAAATGAGGCACCTGACGATGGAGGGTAAGATCTTAGTAATCAAAATGATTTTATTGCCAATAATGCTTTTTGTTGCATTGGTATTTCCCCCATCGGACATTTACCTCAAAAGGTTGCTGCGGGTGTGTTTCCGCTTTTTATGGGGCTCCAAAATGGAAAAGCTAAAAAGAGAGACCACCTGTAAGCCGAAACACCTAGGAGGAAAGGGTGCGCCAAATATTAAATTGTTTTTATATGTTCATTTTTTTGTTATGTGTTTTAACTATTTAAGCAAAGAGTGTACATTTTCTGCCTTTTTACGGTATTCGACTGGTCATCTGTTCAGAAAATATAAATGGTATAAGGTATCTCTTATGTCTCCTGCGCTTTTAATTCCCCCACGGCACTATGTCATTTTAGAAAAAATTATACGTTGTTATCACCTCCAAAATCTGACACCAGATGTTTTAAGTAACTCCCGTAAATTGACAGCTGCCATTTTATCTGAAGAACGGATGGTGCAGGTGGCAAACTTCTCGTACTCACGGTCAAAGAGAGTTTGGCAAAATGTGATGCGATCCTTCCTCTCTAACTCTCAGAAGGATTTGGCCTGGGCTATCGTTCACGAGTGTTTGCCCACCAGAGCCTTCCAACACCGTAGAGGTCTGGTGGCACATGCGAAATGCCCCCACAGTAGATGTGCCGCAGACGAGACCGTTCTTCACCTATTTTGGAATTGTTTTTATGCACAGGAAGTGTGGCATTTGGCAGAACCACTTTTACAATGGATTTTAAGCTTGCCAGTTTTAGATCAGGAAGTGGTTTTATATGGCCTTTTTAATTGCCCCTCAGGTGACCAGTCGCGGGTTTTATGGATTGTTATTAATTGTATTAAAGAATCCATATGGAAAGTGCGAAATGTTTTGCTTTTTAAACAAAATGGTCTGTCTCCCAGAGAATGCCTGTCTATTGCCATGGCACATATGTATGTGTTTTATCTAAGAGATAGGAAAAATATGGGAGGAAAAGAAGCAGAAAAGCTTTGGCGTTTTAAAACATGGAAAGTAGCATTTTTAGACTAACCTTGTTTTATTAGATGTTTTTATCGTTTATTTACATACTGTTGATACGTCCATGTAAGGTAAACATTTTCGGTCTAATCTTCATGTATATGATTGTATGCTGTCTGCTTTTATGAAAAGTCTACGTTTCTTGTGTTTTCATGAATATTCATTGTAAAACGTCTATATTGATAATAAATCTTTCGCCTTTTACTAAAGATTTCCGTGGAGAGGGACAACCAAGAGTTCGACTCAATTTTTTGAGGCCTAGTTCATACTGGGCTTACATTGCAGTGCAAAAATAGAATCATGTATTCGATTGCTTTATTGATAAACTATTGAAATGTGGACTTTGAGCAATGGACCCGTTTAGTGTCTGCCGTAACACGCTTTATTTTCTATATTTCTATAATCCTAATAGTGGGGCAGCAGTGAATGTCCAGCAATCTAGATGAAGAATCAGAGTATTGCAGTGTCTATATAGTATGTGGGCCACACGGATAGGATAGATCAGGGAGGAAGTGAGAATTGACTTTGGTAGAAAGGGAGAGAAGAGGAAGGGGAAAAGCTCAAGGATGTAATCTTCACCTAGTGGTCAGACAATATAACCTGCAGATGGAAAAGTCAGGCGTTAGTCATTTGGACTAGAAAGCTGCAAGGATTATGGGTGGGTGGAAGGGAAGTGATGTCTGGTATCAGGAGGGAGGTTCACTGTGCTTATGTAAGCAGCTCTAGGGGTGTGGAAAACCAGATTTATTTTGAAATAACATAAATCTGTAAGTGTGTGTCTGATATAAGCAGCATGTGTCAGATTAGAACAAGTTACACACAGGGGAATCTTACATATACCTTTTTTAAGTTGCCCTGAAGGTATCTGTGATCTGCCCTCATATGCATACCCATGATGCACTGCAAGTAATGTGCAAATGCTCTGCATTGTTCTTTTATATTTTGCATTTTTAAAATACGGTTTGTCCAGTTTATTAACATTTTTTGTATCTGTGTGTAGTCCTCTTCCTATCTGTTATAAATCCTTTTTTGCCCCATTGTCTCTCCTTAAAAGTGTTTTTTAACGTGGAGGGCGATGCAAAACCCCAAAAAAGCCCATGGAAATTAAATATTTTACTTCTAGAAGCCGAACAAATTGAAAGAGAGTTTAAGGTTCAATATGAGCGATGGCGAAAACAGAAATATCCTCGCCAGCCTTATCTATTATGGTGGGAAAGCCTTAAACCTGGGATTTAGCCATCTCCCAATACCTCTCCCCAAATAAAGTCTGTATGCAAGTGAGCTATTTGAGAGCGCTGGCTCCTGGAGTTTGATGGTCTGGAGCTCGAGGGCACTGTCCTGGGGTGTGCTGATCTCTTGCCACCTTCTCAGGAGCAGAAGGATGCTTGTGTCTGCTGGGCTCTTGCAGTCCTCTCTGGAGCCAGTACAGGTCTTTGTAAAATCTGTGAGATGGGGAATTCTTCTCCTCCTTTCTACAGAATGCTCACTTGCAGTGCATCATGGGTATGCAAGTAGCCTATCAGACAAGTAGCTAAAAAGCCCCACCCACAGCTAGAGAAAATGACTGTACTTGCGTAGCAGAAACAGCATGTTTATTAGTGTCTCCATGCGCCCCATTACAGGAAGGATAGAACTACCTGAGGAGCAAATATATACAAATAACTAGTACAGGCAGCTCATCAATGTAACACTCTCTATATTTAATCTGTTAGGAGAGTTATGGGAAAAGAAAAACAAACTTTCCTTGCTTTAAAATTTCTGTGATCAGTTACTTTGTAAATTACTGATGTTCTTTCTTATAAATAAATGTTTCTTTTGAGTCTTTCTAAATTATTTTTAAGTACTTTTTTTTTTTTGAAGGAGTAATTCCTCTACGTGAATTGGTGTTGATCAAGATATATTTTTTTGTTGCATTGTCATTTTGAGATTGAAATCAAATCAATTTAATAAATTGTTTCACCAATTCCTAACATTCTGTTTTTGTACCACAATATAAGCCCAGTGTGACCTACCCTCAAAAATTAAGTGAAACTCTTGGTTGTTCCTCTCCATGGAAAACTTTAGTAGAAACCAGAGTATAAATAATTAGCCATCAGTTAACAGACCAGTTACAAATAAACACTAACACACAAAAAAGAGGCAATGGGGGCAAATATATATTTATTCTAAACAGGAAAATAACTAAACACAGACACTAAGAATGTTAATAAACCAGAAAAACAGATTTATAAAAGCAAAATATAAAAGAAAACGTAGAGACCTCTTTATAGCTTTGTTCAACCTGGTGCTATCACTGGTACTCTTTCTCTTCATTTTCCGTCGGGCATTGCCTGCATTGCAAAGATTATTGACACGTGGTTCTACAGCAGTTAGGGACTTTGTTGTAGCTGGCTGTAGTGGATGGGTGGGGAGGGGGGGTGAGAGACAGGGTCGCAGTTTTAGGTGGGGCAGGTGTGTGTGGGGGTAACAATAGAGGCACTGGGAAGGAGACCTCTATTGCAAGGGAAGTTTTGAGTAGATAAGGGGGTGGGGAGGTAGACACAGGAGCTACAGTGGCAATTGCTGCGTGGGCGGCCTCCTTTTGTTTAATTATCCCTCCCTTAGTGGGGGCAGGGATGACCTTTTTGTCTGTGTCCTTGACTTTGTCAGTATTCCATCAGAAAAAGATGGTGCTAGTCTTGTAGTTTCCAGGCCTTTGCTGGCTGTTGCTGCATAGCTCCTGTCTGTCTTACTGCAATCCCTGAAGATGTGAGTGGCTTCTTCAAAAAGGTTGCAGGTGTGTTCCTTGGGGCAACTTTTAGTAACATGTCCTGTGACTTTGCAGTTGAAGCAGGCTTTCTGGGTGCAATCCTTTCTCTGATGTCCCATGTTGCCGCATCTTCTGCAGGTCTGGGGCTGGTCTGCATAGTACAGTGTACCGTGGGAACCCCCTAGGAAAAAGGCAGAAGGGAGGTGTTGAACACCATCTCTTGCATTAGGGTCAGCTTTGAGGTGTACAATGATTGAGTATTTCCCTGTCCAGAAGCCCAGGCTGTTCAGGATCTTGTGGGGCTTCTTCACCAAGTTACAGAAGCGACTCAGGAAGGTAACAATGTCCTTCTCTGAAATGTAGGGGTTCCTCATAGCCACTGTTATCTTGCGTTCCTTCTTCTGAATTGAACAGTTCATGTAGAAAAAAGAGAAGGGCTGTTCCTGTGATTTAGATAACGCCATCTCCCAATACCTCTTGCAGACTCCAATGGAGACAAAAGTAACCAGAAAGAGGCCCCTCCCCAAAAAAGCCTGTATTGAAATGACTTCAGAGGCAGGGAAGCCACAGTCTTTCACTAATGTATTTGTAAAAATGTCCTCATCCATCTGAGGGATCTGGCCATCATCATCATCCTCCTTCAGCTGCAGTGCCACTGTCTGCTTCATCCATGGCTCCAGTTTAGGGAACTTTCCCTGGCCACTTCTCCCTGGAATTCTGTAGGCTGGGGGAGGGCAGAAGAGGCCACTGCTGCTGCTTTCAGGAGTGATGAGGGTCTGTGCCATAAAGTCCTTGGCAATCTGTTGCTTCTTTTTCCTCTTTGATCCAATCGCTGAGTGGTTGCCTGATGCCATCATTCTGATTTGCTCTGGTTCCTACGGATCAGCTGGTCTCTTATAATCCTCAGTCTCTGGTCTGGAGCTTGAGCGCACTGTCCTGTGGTGCACTAATCTCTTATCACCTTCTCAGGAGCTGAAGAATGCTTGAGTTTGCTGGGCAGGAGTCAGCTGTGCTCTTGGAATCTTCTCTGGAGCTGGTGCAGGTGTCTGTAGAATTCCTGAGGTGGGTAATTATAGTTCTCCTTTCTTGTGGAATGCTTAGTAACTTTTGCTAGTTTCTCTTCTTATCAATGGTCCTGGAAGTACTGCAATACAAGTGGAGTGATCAGTCCCGCCTCTTTCTTGGAATTTCTTTCAAAAGTGATAGCTTCATATTATAGCACTTAGTGTGATCTGAACTGATAAGGACATATATTATACTTGAGCTTAGTCAAAATGCAGAGAAGCTTTGTTAACAAATCAGCTTAATTAATTATTCTAGCAATTCCCAACATAGGATGCACACAACTTGCAGTGCATCATGGGTCCGTCCCTCAGACAAGCAGCTAATAAGCCCCGCCCACACTTAGAGAAACGACTGCACTTGTGTAGCAGCAACACAGCACATCTATTAGTGTCTGCACACTACCTAGAACTACCTGAGCGACAAATACATACGAGAACAATTGGACACTACAGGCAGTTGCTCAATGGAACACTCTCTGTATTTAATCTGTTAAAAGGATTATGGGAAAAGAACAACAATCTTTGCCTGATTTTATACTTCATAGATCATAAACTTTGTCATTTAGTGATGTTCTTTCTTAATTAGATTAAGTGTAATCATTTCTGGATAAAAAGATAAAACAACACTAAATTATCCTTTTTTTTTTGATAATATGTAAACAAGTGCACAGGTACAGAGGTAACAATCTGCTACAATGATCTGAGCTGGATAGAATAACACAGAGAGTGGAATAGAAACATTGCGCAAGACAGTTCGTGCTTCTATTACTGATGGCCGGTCTCTCACTGTGCCATTTGTAACCATGCAAACAAAATGAAGAGCTTTATCAGAAAATAGTAAATTTATTTATGAGAAAGCAAATCAAACAGCATTCTTCTCTTATGATGTCATAGGATTTTTGTACTCTATTGTGCATATTTATGTTCTAAGTTTATTTCAAATCTGTTAAGTTATTAGCAACTAGACCGTCTTTTTACGTGTTACCTTTTTTTTTTTACTTTTTATACTTCTATCAATGAATATTCCTTTGTCATTTCTATTCCCATATATTTGTGCTTTTTTGTGTTCATGACACGGTTTCTAATCCTTTTTTTCCCCTTAGAAGGTCACCAAATATGCATGAATCATAGTACTTGGTTGCATCAACTACTGATTTAATTGTCTCTCTTATATTCCTTTTTGGTGACTAATATTTTTTATGGAATTATGAAACAAGTGTCTTATCTATAAACCACTTTAAACCCAGTATCCATAGTATATTTAAATTGGATAGATATTTATATTTTCTTTTTGATCAATATTTCGTATTAAATGCCACCAGTCACCTATCTCATGACAAGTTTAAACTGATTCAGCAACATTCATTTTTTGTTGGTTTACTAAAAGTTTGCAACTTTGTTGTTGTTTCCAACAGTCACACTTTGTTCTGTTGCTACTTGATATAGTATCTCTTCCTACTCTTTATAATGTGTCTTTTCTATCATAATTAAGACACTATATAACTAACTTGCAAAAGAAAGTAATAAAGTAGTAATATTTTCTGAACCTTATTTTTTTCATTTTTTATGTTTTTTCTTTGTGATATTCTTAACAAGCATTGTTTTTTTTTCAACACAGGAAAGAGCTAGGGGGTAAAATATCCCCAGGCTTTTGATATAATGCCACTCCCTGTAACAATAGCCATGACCAGTAGGTTTTTTTTGCCTTTGGGCTAAACAGTTAGCAGTCCTTTGTAACTTCAAAACAGAACTGTTTTGTTTTTGTATTAATATTCAGATTAAGTCAGTCACAGTAAACAGATAGCAGCTCTGTTAATATTCAATGGTCTTGATTTCTTTGTTTGTGAGAACTGAAGGAAACACAAAGATGAATAAATATGTAAAATCAAACATTTACAGATATTGAAATGTCAAGGTATTAAAGAGTACAATTGAGTATTTTCAAACATAATGTCATATTTATAGTTAGATTTAGTAATGAAATATTGTATATTTAGAATTCTTAAACTTTTCAGTAATGGTTGATTTTAGTAAAAACACTAACAATAGTTGAATATTTCGTTATGTAAGTAAATGTATATATATGTATCTTAGGTAAACTGTAAAATGTAGCTACTGTAAGTAGGGAGGAGATATTCCAGATTTTTGGTGGAGATAAGACCCTTGTCTACGCTATACTCTTCAGTGGGGTTCTTGGGTAAAACTTCATAGGTGTTTCTGTCATGAAGTATTCAATTACATATTTTCAATTAATAGTCTTTGTCCATTACTACGACATTTCCCCCCTTGTCGGCAGGTTTGATTTCAATCTCTTTATTTTGTTAAATTGTTAATCTGAGTTGTTTTTGCATAGTCAATGGATTCTCTCTCTTTGGTTAACAATTTGAGAAACATCACAAGGTTAGTGTAATGTTTTAAATCTGGTGGAAACTTTTTTTTTTGTTTAGACACTTCGTACGTAGGATTTATTAAATGTCATCATCTTTACCAGTTTCATTAAGTAATGCCAAAAGAACGTTAAATGCTTTAGAGTCATTCAGTGTAAAGGCCAAGTTTTCAATTTGGTATTTATCTCCATAATGATGGTATATTTTAAGGGCAAGTTTACATACATTTGGACACCATGCAATGACGTCATCACAACCTGACGTGCGTTTCATTATTGTTTATTTGTAACGCGCCGACATATTCTGTAGTGTTATGCATGCATTGTGATCAAAGCAAAATAATATTAATACATTACAAAAAAAGCAGGGCCATGTCTTTGAGCTTAGAATCCAGTGTTCATAGCGTTTTCCAAAAGCACTGTGCAAGACTGATAACTTTCAGACTTACAATCTGATCTTCTCAAAATGTAGGATTTGTTTTTGTTTGCCCATAAGATTTTATATCACTATTATTAGGCCTATCTTTTGGTATTTCCAGTCATAATGTCTAATACAAAACTGATACACAAGTCATTATTATTTTATGAACCCTATCACATAATAAGTAAATATATTTTCTATACAACTTGATCTCTAGGGTTATTTTGATGCTCTGATTTTCTGACTTGACAGGTGATAATTCTCATAGCTCCAACATTCTAACTGCAATAATATCACAAGAATGGTAGAAGGATAAAGTCCTCAATGAGACCATTAGGTGTTCTATTTTTTAATCTAAATATCTACTCAGCTATCCCTATGTCTTTATCTTATTGCATAAATTACTCTGTCAATTCCTATAAATGGACAAAACCCCTGAATTGTTATCACAAACGTCCTTTACATGTCTCACAACTGGAGTTTCTTCTTCATTTAATATTGAGTTTATACATTCCAATGTACTTTTTCTAAACTCCTGTTACGTTTTCTAATGTATTTGGGATATATTATACCTTGTGGTCCCTCTATATCTGGGCCGCTACATATACCTTGAATGGGACAGTATAAGCATGTAAGATCTTCATGGGACATCTGTATAGAAGCTTTTTGTTAAGAAGCTATAGCATATTATCAGCTTTTGCTTCAGCCGTATAATATATCTAGTCCATATAAATGTCCAATTGCATTAAGAACTTTGGGGTATGGTAGTGATGTCTGGAAAAGAACCACAAGGTATAACCTACTTAGTGCTATAATGATACAGAAGGTGTAGTGGTCTCTCATAGTAGAACCACGAGGTATAACCTACTTAGTCCTATAATGATACAGAAGGTGTAGTGGTCTCTCATAGTCGAACCACGAGGTAAACTGCATAGATTGCCAGTTCCAAACTTGTAGTGTTTATCATAGTAGAACCAAGAGATATATTAACAGCTTGCCCTTAAGTTTGCAGAAAATATCGTTGGTATAGTAGTGGCATTTTTTTGCCACAAGGCAATTATTGCTGAAGTCGCTACTTGTGAAATGGTGGTCTCATGGAGATTACACAGATTGTGAGAAACATAAATACAAAGTTTATTTCAGCCACATAAATATCTTTATAATGCAATTGAACAATAGTAGGATGTAGTAGTGACATGAGCCAAGATAGTGTCACAAGATAATCACAGTCAGACTGATTAACATTTGTGAGAAAAGCAGTAAAACTTACTTATGGCAATTTATGCTTGTAATCCAATATACATAACTGATTGAATTCTAAAACATTATTGTTCATAATAGTATCGGCAACAAACTGACAGATACTCTTAATCTCAAGACATCTTGATAACACCAACAGTATAAACAAAGAAACTATTTATAGAAGTTATATTTTCAGCTAAGTGGATAAATTCCACCACCTTTGTATAGAATATATTGCACTTTTTTCATTCTTTCACTATTTTATTTTTTCATTTGAATTTTATCACATTTAATTAGTTTTTGTAATAATAATTTACAAACATATATGTCAATATACTTTGGGAATAGTAAATCATTATTTACATAGATATCAATGTTGCTATATTAAAAGCAACATTTAAAGTCTCACTAGTCACTTATTCTAATATAGTTAGTGTTGCAATTTATAGAGCAACTCTAACCAGTATTTGTAAAACACTATCATCATTTTTTTGTTTGTTTATTTTTTTTCAAGCATTAAAAAAAAACATGTTTTGGATCTAGGTCGTTTGGCTAGCGCACGTAGTGTGCGCGCACTGAAAGCTCTCACCCAACCGCATTGTGCACAGCGGAATCTAGTGGACGGAAATTAGAGTACATAGTAGAGCACACTAATTACAAGCTATCAGGGGTGTTGGTGGCCCTGGGGGGTGACAGCTGATACTCACCATGCCGCAAAGGGACGGGCTCCATGTTGTCACCTGGATGGTCACAGGATGGCACCTGGACAGTGCTGAGATGGCTTTGCACAAAGTCTGGGGGATGCTGGGGATGGTTCCTACAAGGGGCAGGGGGATGCCACCCACACAATCCTGCAGCTCAGGGCTCCTCTGACGTCATGGCAGATGAGCACTGGTTTAAAATGCAGCTCCGAGCTGGAGTGATGTGAGCAGTGAGCTGAGCAGGAGGGGTGGCGGTGTTGGAAATCATAATGGGGGAGGTGAGGGTGGGGTTAGGAGATTATAGCAGGGGCAGCCCCCTGCACCACCATTATGACCACCTACACCCCGATAGCTTGTAATTAGAGTACTCTACTATGTACTCTACTTTCCGTCCACAAGATGACGCTGTGCATTATGCGGTTGGGCGCGAGCTTGTGGTGCGTGCACACTATGTGCGCTAGCCAAATGCGCTAGATGACATGTTTTAAACATTGTAAAAAGTATTTGCATGAAAAAATATTATTTAAAACCTGTTTAAACTTTGTTGAAACTAAAGGAAATGCAGAGAACTTACATTTGCCATTAGATCTCATTGGCCAATAGAGGGCAAAGAGCCAAGAGCAGTTAATCTTCTGAAGACATTTTTGTGATTTCAAAACTTTATATTAAAAAGAAAATGCTATATATTGCATCAGAAAGAGGGTATTTGATATTGTGGCAAAGGAAAACAATCTTTCCATGTCCCTTTAGACATGTATGTAAATGTTAGGACTTCTATGGCCAGCTAATGAATTCATTAAATATATATATATATATATATTATTTTTATAGCATAGCACAGAGCACATGAGCTGTAATCAAATATCTGTGTAAATATATTTGTATATAATTTGCCTTTAGTAGGGGAGGTGTGTGTATTGTTTGTTTAGCTGTGGGTTGGACTTCGCACAAATCTGGCCTGATGGGCTTATCATTTGCATACCCATGATGCACTGCAAATTGTGTGCAAATGTTCTACATTTTCTTCTATATTTTGCCTTTATATATATTTATAAATATGTTTTTTCCAGTTTAATAAAAAATGTTAGTGTCTGTATTTTTCTATATTGTCCCCATTGCCTCTCTTTTTTTTTTTTTAAATAGGGTTTGTTTGTAACTGGTCCGTTAACTGGCCTTAAATTAGATTTTTATTTATTTATTTATAAGAAAGAACATCAGTAAGTTACAAAGTGACTGATCACAAAAATTTTAAAGCAAGGAAAGTTTGTTTTTCTTTTCCCATAACTCTCCTAACAGATTAAATATAGAGAGTGTTACATTGATTAACTGCCTGTACTAGTTTTTTTTATATATTTGCTCCTCAGGTAGTTCTATCCTTCCTGTAATGGGGCGCATGGAGACACTAATAAACATGCTGTTTCTGCTAAATAAGGGCAGTCGTTTTCTCTAGCTGTGGGTGGGGCTTGTTAGCTGCTTGTCTGATAGGCTGCCCTCATTTGCATACCCATGATGCACTGCAAGTTGCATGCATCATATATTGGCAATTACTGGAATAATTAATTAAGCTGATTTGTTAATAAAGTCTCTTGGCCTTTTGGCTAAGATTAAATGTAGTATCTGTAATTATCAGTTCAGATCACACTAAGTGTTATGATCTGAAGCTGTCACTTTTGGAAGAAATTCCAAGGAAGTGGAGGGACTGTCCACTCCACACATTGACCTGGTATTGCACTACTGCCAGGACTGTTGATAACGACAGATACTAACAAAACTTCAAGGGAGCTTTCTGCAGAAAGGAGAAGAAGCATTCTCCATGTCACAGATTCTACAGAGACCTGTACTGGCTCCAGAGAGGACTGCAAGAGCCCAGCTGACTCAAGCATCCTTCAGCTCCTGAGAAGGTGGGAAGAGACCACACACCCCAGGACAGTGCCCTCAAGCTCCAGACCGTCAAACTCCAGGAGCCAGCGCTCTCAAAGCTCACTTGCATACAGACTTTATTTGGGGAGACTATTTCTGATTAATTTCATCTTCATTTGATCCTGCAAGAGGTATTGGGAGATGGCACTGGCTAAATCCCAGGAACAGCCCATATCTTTTTTCTACATGAACTGTCCTATTCAGAAGGAGGAACGCAAGATAACAGTGGCTATGAGGAACCCCCTAACTTCAGACAAGGACATTGTCACCTTCCTGAGTCGCTTCTGCACCTTGGAGAAGCAGCCCCACAAGATCCTGAATGGCGTGTGCTTCTGGACAGGAAAATTCTCAATCATTGTACACCTCAGAGCTGACCCTAAGGCGAGAGATGGTGTTCAACACTTCCCTTGCACCTTTTCCTAGGGGGGTTCCCATGGTATATTGTACTATGCAGACCAGCCCCAGACCTGAAGAAGATGCAACAACATGTGACATCAGAGAAAGGATTGCACCCAGAAAGCCTGCTTCAACTGCAAAGTCGTAGAACATGCAACTAAAAATTGTCCCTGGAAAAACACCTGCAACCTCTGTGGAGAAGCCACTCACATCTTCAGAGATTGCAATAAGAGAGACAGGAGCTATTCAGCCAGCAAAGGCCTTTAAACTACGGGTCCAACACCATATTTTCCTTCTGGGAATACTGCCAAATGCAAGGACATGGGTGCAGAAAAAAGGCATCCCTGACTCCACTTGGGGAGGGAAGCCTAGACAAAAGGAGCATACCTCTGTTGTTACCCCACACATATTCCCCCTGAAGCTGTGAGTCTTGTTACAGTAGCAGCTCTAACAATTTCCCTAGCTGCTATACAACCTTGTGTTCATCTTCTTCCCACTGTATGCAAAGCCCGGCGGAAAAAGAATAGAAAAGCCCCAGAATAGAAAGCCCCAGGGAGGACAAAGCGATAAAGAGGACTTACATTTTCTTTTATGTTTTCTTTAAATATTGTTTTCTGGTTCATTAACATTTTAGTGCCTGTACTTTGTTAAATCCGTATTTGGAATAAAAACATATTTGCCCCCATTGTCTCTATTTTTGTGTAATAGAGTTTGCTTGTAACTGATCCTTTTGCCTTTTTCTAAAGGTTTCACTACATTTTTTGAGTTCTAGTTCACACAGGGCTTATTTTGTAGTACATTATAATAATATAGTTAGGAGTTGGTAGAATCCTTTATTACACTGTTGTCTTAACAAAATGTTTATTATCTTTGAGGCATTGTCTCTTTTAAGCATTTTTATTATTTAATTATATGTTTAACTTTATTATATATATATATATATATATATATATATATATATATATATATAAATTCAAGTGTGAGGTGGCAGTAACTGTCCAGTAATCTAGATAAGTATTGCAGTATATAGTGTATTGCACATGAATTATTTAATATTTACTCAGTACTGGCTTCAGAGGGTGTTCACTGTCCATTTAAATCCAGATGTTTTTAACTGTCCCCTGGAAAGACCCGGGTTGCCCTCAATCTCAAAATCACAATAAAAAAATGAATATATCTTGGTTTCTTGGTTGGACACCACTTCACTCAGAGCAATTACTTCATAAAAATACTCAAAGGGAATTTTTGACATAAAGGACAAATTAATTTTTGAAACAGATGTTAAAGTTTAAATATATTTTTTTATTATCATCAGCATTATTATTATCCTTATTCGAGGGACAGACATTTTTAATATCTTCTTGTGCATAGTCATTTTGAATAACAACAAAAATTAAGCAAATCGGTTAGGTCCAGCTTAAATCGGCTGTAAACCATGCAATAAATTGTTTATCTGTGTCCCTGATAATGGGCACAGAGAGAAATACCAAAAAAAGGGGAACACTTTTATGTGGCTAAATATGTTATGAATTGCCTCATACTAAATTAAAAAAATAATAATTCAAATTTAAAAAAAAAATGTTTAATGAAAATTATTTAAAATTATTTTTATAATTAAAATCAGATCGTTTAAAACAAAGAATATATACAAACAGATCTCTGATTTTATTCTCCAGATAATACAATGACATCACTACAGTAATTGATTTAGATATAATGTGATATATATACTGTATATATTTTTTACCAACGTCTTATAACCAATGTATTTTGTCCCTTAAGATTTTTACAATTTCTCTATAGCTGCTAAGTGAACATAGCAGGTGATACTAGTGTTTTACAAATACTGGTTAGAGTTGCTCTATAAATTGCAACACTAACTATATTAGAATAAGTGACTAGTGAGACTTTAAATGTTGCTTTTAATATAGCAACATTGATATCTGGGTAAATAATGATTTACTATTCCCAAAGTATATGTTGGGACCTCCTAATCAGTAGTTGGCAGCTTGGAAACACAGGGCCCAAACAGAATTCTGCCGGAACCCGTACTGGAAGTAACACACACACAAAATCTTTCTCAGTACTAATTCCGTTTATTGCCACGTCATTGCATAGGTTATATACTTGCAAAAGAAGGCGGATATTAGAGGTGATTTACAGTTCATGTTAGTCAGTTGCAAGGACAGATAAT
This sequence comes from Discoglossus pictus, assembly GCA_027410445.1. Lineage (NCBI taxonomy): Eukaryota > Metazoa > Chordata > Amphibia > Anura > Alytidae > Discoglossus > Discoglossus pictus. Next base: position 185,779,810 of record CM050170.1, on the reverse strand, counting down.
CAGGTGATTTCTGTTTCTTAGAACAACTAGAAATGTTTTGTGTTTTAGTAAGGTCAACAAACATCCCAAGGATAGGAACATGATATTATGGTTAGGCTATGTGTCAGCAAAATATGTTAACCCCTTCAGTATATTGACATATATATTTGTGATTTATTTTTACATAAACTAATTAAATGTGATAAAATTCAAATGAAAAAATAAAATAGTGAAAGAATAAAAAAAGTGCTATACATTCTATACAAAGGTGGTGGAATTTATCCACTTAGCTGAATATATAACTTCTATGAATAGTTTCTTTGTTTATACTGTTGGTTTTACAAGATGTCTTGAGATTAAGAGTATCTGTCAGTTTGTTGCCGATACTATTATGAACAATAAAGTTTTAGAATGCAATCAGTTATGTATATTGGATTACAAGCATAAATTGCCATAAGTAAGTTTTACTGCTTTTCTCACAAATGTTAATCAGTCTGACTGTGATTATCTTGTGACACTATCTTGGCTTGTGTCACTACTACATCCTACTATTGTTCAATTACATTATAAAGATATTTATGTTGCTGAAATAAACTTTGTATTTATGTTTCTCACAATCTGTGTAATCTCTATGAGACCACCATTTCACAAGCAGCGACTTCAGCAATAATTACATTGTGGCAAAAAAATGCCACTACTATACCAACTATATTTTCTGCAAACTTAAGGACAAGCTGCTAATATATCTCTTGGTTCTACTATGATAAACACTACAAGTTGGGAACTGGCAATCTATGCTGTTTACCTTGTGGTTCTACTATGAGAGACCACTTCACCTTCTGTATCATTATAGGACTAAGTAGGTTATACCTCGTGGTTCTACTATGAGAGACCACTACACCTTCTGTATCATTATAGGACTAAGTAGGTTATATCTCGTGGTTCTACTATGAGAGACCACTACACCTTCTGTATCACTATAGGACTAAGTAGGTTATACCTTGTGGTTCTACTATGAGAGACCACTACACCTTCTGTATCATTATAGGACTAAGTAGGTTATACCTCGTGGTTCTACTATGAGAGACCACTACACCTTCTGTATCATTATGGGACTAAGTAGGTTATACCTTGTTGTTCTTTTCCAGACATCACTACTATACCCTAAAGTTCATAATACAATTGGACATTTATAATGACTAGCTATATTATACGGCTGAAGCAAAAGCTGATAATATGCTATAGCTTCTTAACAAAAAGATGCTATTCAGATGTCCCATGAAGATCTGACATGCTCATACTGTCCCATACAAGGTATATGTAGTGGCCCAGATATAGAGGGACCACAAGGTATAATATATCCCAAATACATTAGAAAACGTAACAGGAGTTTAGAAAAAGTACATTGGAATGTATAAACTCAATATTAAATGAAGAAGAAACTCCAGTTGTGAGACATGTAAAGGAAGTTTGTGATAACAATTCAGGGGTTTTGTCCATTTATAGGAATTGACAGATTAATTTATGCAATAAGATAAAGAAATAGGGATAGCAGAGTAGATATTTAGATTAAACCAGAGTAGATACAGTATTTACATTAAAGCAGAGTAGATAGTTAGATTAAACATTAGAACACCTAATGGTCTCATTGAGGGCTTCATCCTTCTACCATTCTTGTGATGTTATTGCATTTAGAATGTTGGAGCTATGAGAATTATCACCTGTCAAGTCAGAAAATCAGAGCATCAAAATAACCCTAGAGATCAAGTTGTATAGAAAATATATTTACTTATTATGTGATAGGGTTATAAAATAATAATGACTTGTGTATCAGTTTTGTATTAGACATTATACCAAAAGATAAGCCTAATAATAGTGAGATAAAATCTTATGTGCAAACAAAAACAAATCCTACATTTTGAGAAGATCAGATTGTAAATCTGAAAGTTATCAGTCTTGCACAGTGCTTTTGGAAAACGAAAAGACATGGCCCTGCTTTTTTTTTTGTAATGTATTAATATTATTTTGTTTTGATCCCAATGCATGCATAACACTACAGAATATGGCGGCATGTTACAAATAAACAATAATGAAACGCACGTCAGGTTGTGATGACGTCATTGCATGGTGTCCAAATGTATGTAAACTTGCCTTTAAAATATACCATCATTAGGGAGATAAATGCCAAATTCAAAACTTGGCCTTTACACTGAATGACTCTAAAGCATTTAACGTTCTTATGGCATTACTTAATGAAACTGGTAAAGATAATGACATTTAATAAATCCTACGTACGAAGTGTCTTAACAAAAAAAAGTTTATGCCAGATTTCAAACATTACACTAACCTTGGGATGTTTCTCAAATTGTTAACCAGAGAGAGAGAATCCATTGACTATGCAAAAACAACTCAGATTAACAATTTAACAAAATGAAGAGATTGAAATCAAACCTGCCGACAAGGGGGGAAATGTCGTAGTAAATCTGGAATATCTCCTCCCTACTTACAGTAGCCACCTTTTACAGATTACCTAAGATATATATACATAAATTTACTTACATAAAAAAATATTCAACTATTGTTAGTGATTTTACTAAAATGAACCATTACTGAAAAGTTTAAGAATTCTAAATGTACAATATTTAATTACAGAATCTAATAGTGCATTATGTTTAAAGATACTCAAATGCACTCTTTAATACTTTTCAATATCTGTAAATGTTTGATTTTACATATTTATTCATCTTTGTGTTTCCTTCAGTTCTCACAAACAAAGAAATCAAGACCATTGAATATTAACACATCTGCTATCTGTTTACTGTGACTGACTTAATCTGAATATTAATAAAAAATAAACAGTCCCATTTTTAAGTTACAAAGGACTGTTAACTGTTTAGCCCAAAGGCAAAAAAACCCTACTGATCATGGCTATTGTTACAGGGAGTGGCATTATATCAACAGCCTGGGGATATTTTACCCCCTAGCTCTTTCCTTTGTTGAAAAAGAAAAAACAAATGCTTGTTAAGAATATCAATAAGAAAAAACATTAAAAAAAAGAAAAAAACATGGTTTAGAAAATATTACTACTTTATTACTTTCTTTTGCAAGTTAGTTATATAGTGTCTTAATTATGATAGAAAAGACACATTATAAAGAGTAGGAAGAGATACTATATCAAGTAGCAACAGAACAAAGTGTGACTGTTGGAAACAACAACAAAGTTGCAAACTTTTAGTAAACCAACAAAAAATGAATGTTGCTGAATCAGTTTAAACTTGTCATGAGATAGGTGACTGGTGGCATTTAATACGAAATATTGATCAAAAAGAAAATATAAATATCTATCCAATTTAAATATACTATGGATACTGGGTTTAAAGTGGTTTATAGATAAGACACTTGTTTCATAATTCCATAAAAAATATTAGTCACCAAAAAGGAATATAAGAGAGACAATTAAATCAGTAATTGATGTAACCAAGTACTATGATTCATGCATATTTGGTGACCTTCTAAGGGGAAAAAAAGGATTAGAAACCGTGTCATGAACACAAAAAAGCACAAATATATGGGAATAGAAATGACAAAGGAATATTCATTGATAGAAGTATAAAAAGTAAAAAAATAAGATAACCCGTAAAAAGATGGTCTAGTTGCTAATAACTTAACAGATTTGAAATAAACTTAGAACATAAATATGCACAATAGAGTACAAAAATCCTATGCCATCATAAGAGAAGAATGCTGTTTGATTTGCTTTCTCATAAATAAATGTACTATTTTTTATAAAGCTCTTCATTTTGTTTGCATGGTTACAAATGGCACAGTGAGAGACCGGCCATCAGTAATAGATGCACGAACTGTCTTGCGCAATGTTTCTATTCCACTCTCTGTGTTATTCTATCCAGCTCAGATCATTGTAGCAGATTGTTACCTCCGTACCTGTGCACTTGTTTACATATTATCAAAAAAAAAGGATAATTTAGTGTTGTTTTATCTATTTATCCAGAAATGATTACACTTAATCTAATTAAGAAAGAACATCACTAAATGACAAAGTTTATGATCTATGAAGTATAAAATCGGGCAAAGATTGTTGTTCTTTTCCCATAATCCTTTTAACAGATTAAATACAGAGAGTGTTCCATTGAGCAACTGCCTGTAGTGTCCAATTGTTCTCGTATGTATTTGTCGCTCAGGTAGTTCTAGGTAGTGTGCAGACACTAATAGATGTGCTGTGTTGCTGCTACACAAGTGCAGTCGTTTCTCTAAGTGTGGGCGGGGCTTATTAGCTGCTTGTCTGAGGGACGGACCCATGATGCACTGCAAGTTGTGTGCATCCTATGTTGGGAATTGCTAGAATAATTAATTAAGCTGATTTGTTAACAAAGCTTCTCTGCATTTTGATTAAGCTCAAGTATAATATATGTCCTTATCAGTTCAGATCACACTAAGTGCTATAATATGAAGCTATCACTTTTGAAAGAAATTCCAAGAAAGAGGCGGGACTGATCACTCCACTTGTATTGCAGTACTTCCAGGACCATTGATAAGAAGAGAAACTAACAAAAGTTACTAAGCATTCCACAAGAAAGGAGAACTATAATTACCCACCTCAGGAATTCTACAGACACCTGCACCAGCTCCAGAGAAGATTCCAAGAGCACAGCTGACTCCTGCCCAGCAAACTCAAGCATTCTTCAGCTCCTGAGAAGGTGATAAGAGATTAGTGCACCACAGGACAGTGCGCTCAAGCTCCAGACCAGAGACTGAGGATTATAAGAGACCAGCTGATCCGTAGGAACCAGAGCAAATCAGAATGATGGCATCAGGCAACCACTCAGCCATTGGATCAAAGAGGAAAAAGAAGCAACAGATTGCCAAGGACTTTATGGCACAGACCCTCATCACTCCTGAAAGCAGCAGCAGTGGCCTCTTCTGCCCTCCCCCAGCCTACAGAATTCCAGGGAGAAGTGGCCAGGGAAAGTTCCCTAAACTGGAGCCATGGATGAAGCAGACAGTGGCACTGCAGCTGAAGGAGGATGATGATGATGGCAAGATCCCTCAGATGGATGAGGACATTTTTACAAATACATTAGTGAAAGACTGTGGCTTCCCTGCCTCTGAAGTCATTTCAATACAGGCTTTTTTGGGGAGGGGACTCTTTCTGGTTACTTTTGTCTCCATTGGAGTCTGCAAGAGGTATTGGGAGATGGCGTTATCTAAATCACAGGAACAGCCCTTCTCTTTTTTCTACATGAACTGTTCAATTCAGAAGAAGGAACGCAAGATAACAGTGGCTATGAGGAACCCCTACATTTCAGAGAAGGACATTGTTACCTTCCTGAGTCGCTTCTGTAACTTGGTGAAGAAGCCCCACAAGATCCTGAACAGCCTGGGCTTCTGGACAGGGAAATACTCAATCATTGTACACCTCAAAGCTGACCCTAATGCAAGAGATGGTGTTCAACACCTCCCTTCTGCCTTTTTCCTAGGGGGTTCCCATGGTACACTGTACTATGCAGACCAGCCCCAGACCTGCAGAAGATGTGGCAACATGGGACATCAGAGAAAGGATTGCACCCAGAAAGCCTGCTTCAACTGCAAAGTCACAGGACATGTTACTAAAAGTTGCCCCAAGGAACACACCTGCAACCTTTTTGGAGAAGCCACTCACATCTTCAGGGATTGCAGTAAGACAGACAGGAGCTATGCAGCAACAGCAAGCAAAGGCCTGGAAACTACAAGACTAGCACCATCTTTTTCTGCTGGGAATACTGACAAAGTCAAGGACACAGACAAAAAGGTCATCCCTGCCCCCACTAAGGGAGGGATAATTAAACAAAAGGAGGCCGCCCACACAGCAATTGCCACTGTAGCTCCTGTGTCTACCTCCCCACCCCCTTATCTACTCAAAACTTCCCTTGCAATAGAGGTCTCCTTCCCAGTGCCTCTATTGTTACCCCCACACACATCTGCCCCACCTAAAACTGCGACCCTGTCTCTCACCCCCCCCCCCCCTTCCCCACCCATCCACTACAGCCAGCTACAACAAAGTCCCTAACTGCTGTAGAACCACGTGTCAATAATCTTTGCAATGCAGGCAATGCCCGACCGAAAATGAAGAGAAAGAGTACCAGTGATAGCACCAGGTTGAACAAAGCTATAAAGAGGTCTCTACGTTTTCTTTTATATTTTGCTTTTATAAATCTGTTTTTCTGGTTTATTAACATTCTTAGTGTCTGTGTTTAGTTATTTTCCTGTTTAGAATAAATATATATTTGCCCCCATTGCCTCTTTTTTGTGTGTTAGTGTTTATTTGTAACTGGTCTGTTAACTGATGGCTAATTATTTATACTCTGGTTTCTACTAAAGTTTTCCATGGAGAGGAACAACCAAGAGTTTCACTTAATTTTTTAGGGTAGGTCACACTGGGCTTATATTGTGGTACAAAAACAGAATGTTAGGAATTGGTGAAACAATTTATTAAATTGATTTGATTTCAATCTCAAAATGACAATGCAACAAAAAAATATATCTTGATCAACACCAATTCACGTAGAGGAATTACTCCTTCAAAAAAAAAAAGTACTTAAAAATAATTTAGAAAGACTCAAAAGAAACATTTATTTATAAGAAAGAACATCAGTAATTTACAAAGTGACTGATCAGAGGAATTTTAAAGCAAGGAAAGTTTGTTTTTCTTTTCCCATAACTCTCCTAACAGATTAAATATAGAGAGTGTTACATTGATGAGCTGCCTGTACTAGTTATTTGTATATATTTGCTCCTCAGGTAGTTCTATCCTTCCTGTAATGGGGTGCATGGAGACACTAATAAACATGCTGTTTCTGCTACGCAAGTACAGTCATTTTCTCTAGCTGTGGGTGGGGCTTGTTAGCTGCTTGCCTGATAGGCTGCCCTGCTACTTGCATCCCCATGATGCACTGCAAGTGAGCATTCTATAGAAAGGAGAAGAAGAATTCCCCATCTCACAGATTTTACAAAGACCTGTACTGGCTCCAGAGAGGACTGCAAGAGCCCAGCAGACACAAGCATCCTTCTGCTCCTGAGAAGGTGGCAAGAGATCAGCACACCTCAGGACAGTGCCCTCGAGCTCCAGACCATCAAACTCCAGGAGCCAGCGCTCTCAAATAGCTCACTTGCATACAGACTTTATTTGGGGAGAATCTTTCTGATTACTTTCATCTCCATTTGATCCTGCAAGTGGTATTGGGAGATGGCATTGGCTAAATCCCAGGAACAGCCCTTATCTTTTTTCTACATGAACTGTCCAATTCAGAAGGAGGAACGCAAGATAACAGTGGCTATGAGGAACCCCCTAACTTCAGACAAGGACATTGTCACCTTCCTGAGTCGCTTCTGCACCTTGGTGAAGCAGCCCCACAAGATCCTGAATGGCGTAGGCTACTGGACAGGAAAATTCTCAATCATTGTACACCTCAAAGCTGACCCTAAGGCGAGAGATGGTGTTCAACACCTCCCTTGCACCTTTTCCCTAGGGTCTTCCCATGGTATATTGTACTATGCAGACCAGCCCCAGACCTGCAGAAGATGCGGCAACATGCGACATCAGAGAAAGGATTGCACCCAGAAAGCCTGCTTCAACTGCAAAGTCGTAGAACATGTGACTAAAAATTGTCCCTGGAAAAAAACCTGCAATCTCTGTGGAGAAGCCACTCACATCTTCAGAGATTGCAATAAGAGAGACAGGAGATATTCAGCCAGCAAAGGCCTTTAAACTACGGTTCCAACACCATATTTTCCTTCTGGGAATACTGCCAAATGCAAGGACATGGGTGCAGAAAAAAGGCATCCCTGACTCCACTTGGGGAGGGAAGCCTAGACAAACGGAGCATTAATGGCTGCTGTGGCTACTGGCCCCCCACCCCGCCATGCCTCTGTTGTTACCCCCACACATATTCCCCCTGAAGCTGTAAGTCTTGTTACAGTAGCAGCTCTAACAATTTCCCTAACTGCTATACAACCTTGTGTTCATCTTCTTCCCACTGTAGGCAAAGCCCGACAGAAAAAGGATAGAAAAGCCCCAGAATAGAAAGCCCCAGGGAGGACAAAGCGATAAAGAGGACTTACATTTTCTTTTATGTTTTCTTTAAATATTGTTTTCTGGTTCATTAACATTTTAGTGCCTGTACTTTGTTAAATCCGTATTTGGAATAAAAACATATTTGCCCCCATTGTCTCTCTTTTTGTGTAATAGAGTTTGCTTGTAACTGATCCTTTTGTCTTTTTCTAAAGATTTCACTACATTTTTTGAGTTCTAGTTCACACAGGGCTTATTTTGTACTACATTATAATAATATAAAGTTAGGAGTTGGTAGAATCCTTTACTACACTGTTGTCTTAACAAAATGTTTATTATCTTTGAGGCATTGTCTCTTTTAAGCATTTTTATTATTTAATTATATGTTTAACTTTATTTTATATATATATATATATATATATATATATATTTGTTTTTTAAGTGTGAGGTGGCAGTAACTGTTCAGTAATCTAGATAAGTATTGCAGTATATAGTGTATTGCACATGAATTATTTAATATTTACTCAGTACTGGCTTCAGAGGGTGTTCACTGTCCATTTAAATCCAGATGTTTTTAACTGTCCCCTGGAAAGACCCGGGTTGCCCTCAATCTCAAAATCACAATAAAAAAATGAATATATCTTGGTTTCTTGGTTGGACACCACTTCACTCAGAGCAATTACTTCATAAAAATACTCAAAGGGAATTTTTGACATAAAGGACAAATTAATTTTTGAAACAGATGTTAAAGTTTAAATATGTTTTTTTATTATCATCAGCATTATTATTATCCTTATACGAGGGACAGACATTTTTAATATCTTCTTGTGCATAGTCATTTTGAATAACAACAAAAATTAAGCAAATCGGTTAGGTCCAGCTTAAATCGGCTGTAAACCATGCAATAAATTGTTTATCTGTGTCCCTGATAATGGGCACAGAGAGAAATAACAAAAAAAGGGGAACACTTTTATGAGACTAAATATGTTATGAATTGCCTCATACTAAATTAAAAAAAAATAAATTCAAATTTAAAAAAAAAAATGTTTAATGAAAATTATTTAAAATAATTTTTATAATTAAAATCAGATCGTTTAAAACAAAGAATATATACAAACAGATCTCTGATTTTATTCTCCAGATAATACAATGACATCACTACAGTAATTGATTTAGATATAATGTGATATATATACTGTATATATTTTTTACCAACGCCTTATAACCAATGTATTTTGTCCCTTAAGATTTTTACAATTTCTCTATAGCTGCTAAGTGAACATAGCAGGTGATACTAGTGTTACAAATACTGGTTAGAGTTGCTCTATAAATTGCAACACTAACTATATTAGAATAAGTGACTAGTGAGACTTTAAATGTTGCTTTTAATATAGCAACATTGATATCTGGGTAAATAATGATTTACTATTCCCAAAGTATATGTTGGGACCTCCTAATCAGTAGTTGGCAGCTTGGAAACACAGGGCCCAAACAGAATTCTGCCGGAACCCGTACTGGAAGTAACACACACACAAAATCTTTCTCAGTACTAATTCCGTTTATTGCCACGTCATTGCATAGGTTATATACTTGCAAAAGAAGGCGGATATTAGAGGTGATTTACAGTTCATGTTAGTCAGTTGCAAGGACAGATAATCAGGTGTTTTCTGTTTCTTAGAACAACTAGAAATGTTTTGTGTTTTAGTAAGGTCAACAAACATCCCAAGGATAGGAACATGATATTATGGTTAGGCTATGTGTCAGCAAAATATGTTAACCCCTTCAGTATATTGACATATATATTTGTGATTTATTTTTACATAAACTAATTAAATGTGATAAAATTCAAATGAAAAAATAAAATAGTGAAAGAATAAAAAAAGTGCTATACATTCTATTCAAAGGTGGTGGAATTTATCCACTTAGCTGAATATATAACTTCTATGAATAGTTTCTTTGTTTATACTGTTGGTTTTACAAGATGTCTTGAGATTAAGAGTATCTGTCAGTTTGTTGCCGATACTATTATGAACAATAAAGTTTTAGAATGCAATCAGTTATGTATATTGGATTACAAGCATAAATTGCCATAAGTAAGTTTTACTGCTTTTCTCACAAATGTTAATCAGTCTGACTGTGATTATCTTGTGACACTATCTTGGCTTGTGTCACTACTACATCCTACTATTGTTCAATTGCATTATAAAGATATTTATGTTGCTGAAATAAACTTTGTATTTATGTTTCTCACAATCTGTGTAATCTCTATGAGACCACCATTTCACAAGCAGCGACTTCAGCAATAATTACCTTGTGGCAAAAAAATGCCACTACTATACCAACTATATTTTCTGCAAACTTAAGGACAAGCTGTTAATATATCTCTTGGTTCTACTATGATAAACACTAGAAGTTGGGAACTGACAATCTATGCTGTTTACCTTGTGGTTCTACTATGAGAGACCACTTCACCTTCTGTATCATTATAGGACTAATTAGGTTATACCTCGTGGTTCTACTATGAGAGACCACTACACCTTCTTTATCATTATAGGACTAAGTAGGTTATATCTCGTGGTTCTACTATGAGAGACCACTACACCTTCTTTATCATTATAGGACTAAGTAGGTTATATCTCGTGGTTCTACTATGAGAGACCACTACACCTTCTGTATCATTATAGCACTAAGTAGGTTATGCCTGGCGCATCATGTGCTGTGTCAAGGACGCCCTCTGGTTTGCCAGAAACCGCCTGATACTGAAGAGGATCACAGTGACCACCCAGGACTGTCGCAGACTGGTTCTCAGCCTGCTTAGAGACTATTCCATCCTAGACAGTCCTGAGGAGGAGGCCTAAGAAACCTCCCCTGTCCATGGCCCAACTTCAGCCCCCTGCCCATCACCATCACCAACCCCGCCTTCAGCCCCCACTGCCCCATGCCCCCCCCCACCCAGCCCCCTTCACTCCTCCCCACGCCCCCAGGCATTCATTTCTGAGCAATAATACTAGACTTATGAATTGAGCAGTATTAACACCAGTGACGTATATTGATGTGTTCTGTATGTATAAATAAAGGTTGAATTGTGTATTTTGCCGTGCTCTTCCGCCGTAGAATGCATAATAACATGTTGTATTGCGCCGTTGTCACACCTGTGCTGCGTCACAGTACAAAGAACGTTTTATTGTACCTATTGTATGTTTTTTGTTGAAATCATTAATAAAGAAATTTTCAATAAAAAAAAAAAATATCTCGTGGTTCTACTATGAGAGACCACTACACCTTCTGTATCATAGGACTAAGTAGGTTATACCTTGTTGTTCTTTTCCAGACATCACTACTATACCCTAAAGTTCATAATACAATTGGACATTTATAATGACTAGCTATATTATACGGCTGAAGCAAAAGCTGATAATATGCTATAGCTTCTTAACAAAAAGATGCTATTCAGATGTCCCATGAAGATCTTACATGCTTATACTGTCCCATTCAAGGTATATGTAGTGGCCCAGATATAGAGGGACCACAAGGTATAATATATCCCAAATACATTAGAAAACGTAACAGGAGTTTAGAAAAAGTACATTGGAATGTATAAACTCAATATTAAATGAAGAAGAAACTCCAGTTGTGAGACATGTAAAGGAAGTTTGTGATAATAATTCAGGGGTTTTGTCCATTTATAGGAATTGACAGATTAATTTATGCAATAAGATAAAGAAATAGGGATAGCAGAGTAGATATTTAGATTAAACCAGAGTAGATACAGTATTTACATTAAAGCAGAGTAGATAGTTAGATTAAACATTAGAACACCTAATGGTCTCATTGAGGGCTTCATCCTTCTACCATTCTTGTGATGTTATTGCATTTAGAATGTTGGAGCTATGAGAATTATCACCTGTCAAGTCAGAAAATCAGAGCATCAAAATAACCCTAGAGATCAAGTTGTATAGAAAATATATTTACTTATTATGTGATAGGGTTATAAAATAATAATGACTTGTGTATCAGTTTTGTATTAGACATTATACCAAAAGATAAGCCTAATAATAGTGAGATAAAATCTTATGGGCAAACAAAAACAAATCCTACATTTTGAGAAGATCAGATTGTAAATCTGAAAGTTATCAGTCTTGCACAGTGCTTTTGGAAAACGAAAAGACATGGCCCTGCTTTTTTTTTTGTAATGTATTAATATTATTTTGTTTTGATCCCAATGCATGCATAACACTACAGAATATGGCGGCATGTTACAAATAAACAATAACGAAACGCGCGTCAGGTTGTGATGACGTCATTGCATGGTGTCCAAATGTATGTAAACTTGCCCTTAAAAGATACCATCATTAGGGAGATAAATGCCAAATTCAAAACTTGTCTTTACACTGAATGACTCTAAAGCATTTAACGTTCTTATGGCATTACTTAATGAAACTGGTAAAGATAATGACATTTAATAAATCCTACGTACGAAGTGTCTTAACAAAAAAAAGTTTATGCCAGATTTCAAACATTACACTAACCTTGGGATGTTTCTCAAATTGTTAACCAGAGAGAGAGAATCCATTGACTATGCAAAAACAACTCAGATTAACAATTTAACAAAATGAAGAGATTGAAATCAAACCTGCCGACAAGGGGGGAAATGTCGTAGTAAATCTGGAATATCTCCTCCCTACTTACAGTAGC